>JAUTBZ010123618.1:0-15592 GCA_032361785.1 Lepetodrilus galriftensis | reverse complement strand
CTATTGTGGCGGGAGCCCAGTTACAACTATTGTAGTACTACAAGAGCGTCGTGCAACGGGCACCAGAATGTCAGGAATTGGGTCCACAATAACCACAAGTCCGGGTTCAGATTGGGTTCTAGGTCTGGGGAATAGACCTCACCCAATGTTTTAAAACACCTTCCATGATTGTGAGAATATACCGAATATCTCCTCTCAGTTCGTCGTTAGTTTTGGTAAAATCTTTGGCTTTCTGTATGGGAGCAGAGGGTCAGAGGGCAAAGACAGCCAGAATTTAGAACAGAATCTGGGGATTCCCCTTGTCATCAGCTCAACCAAGTTGAGGAAATTGCATGAAAGAGATAACTGGCCAAGTTACGAAAAGAAATGTGAGACTATACCTAATATCTCTCCTCTCAGTTCATCGTTAGTCTTGGTCAAATCTTCGGCTTTCTGCTGGTCCCTGGTCAGATCTCCGCGGACTGTTGTCAGGTTTTCGTTGAGGACTGACAGTTGCATCTCATACCTGGCTTCGTCCTCAGCTTTCTGCTTCTGGAGTTTCTCGCTACTTTCTTGTTCGGTGGCCTGTCGTATTGAAATTTAATTTTGCTGATTTTGAAATTAAATTGACTCAAACATAAAATGTATATTGTATAAGCCTAAAGAACTGATGATCCTACACCATGTACAGTGATTGATTTCCTTCCAAATGATCTGTTGTCAATAAATCAGCTAATTTTCTGGGCAGTCAGCGGATGAGATGAAGTGCATGACCGGCTGGTGACCTCTCGATTGGTTGATTTGGGGTTAAAAGCTATGGCCATTAATTAATTATGTTGAGTATATGTTAAATGTGCTATCACCACTGTTAACTCACCAGTGCATTCTGAAGACTACAATTTTCTTCTCTCAGCATTTCTTGGACGTTTGCAGAATCTTTCTTGACCTTTTCCATTTCTTCTTTAACCTAAAAATATCAGTAAACCTGTCAACAAATATCCTCAAGACAGAAGTCGAGTGATGCTGAGGATACATTTATTTAAAAACAAATTGTTTCAAAATATAAATAATTAGTTTTAGAGTTGTTTTCAAGATTTTATCACAGCTTGCCAATTTATGGCAGGTGGAAACCTGCAACATCCATAGCGCTGAATGTTGCAGTAAACCTGCGAGTACCGGCTGATACTGACAGTGTTTAATGTCACTGACAGACCAAGGATGATAACTGCATTGCCAAGGTACAGACAGCGTATCCCATCATGATCACGTCAGGAAGGTAACTTTCGTGAACATTGATACCGGGCTCCCAGGACAGGATTTGAACCTGGGGCCTTTGGCTACAAAGTCCAACGTTCTACCATTGTGCTAGAGATCAATCAACTACAATAATTACTTGTTTGATGAGATCATTGTAGGAGTCCAGTTTTGCCTGCAGCTCTAGTTTCTGGTTGATGAGAATCTGCTTAGCCTCCCTCAAACTTGAAACTTCCTGGAGCAGAAATAATCAAACCTTCAGCAAAACTCAATTTGTTAAAACATAATTATATAAAGGAGATTTTAATTATCTCCTCTTTTCATGAGTATACTTAGCCAGCCATCTCTTATTGCATTATTTTCTTGTTCCAAGAACTGTGAGAAGTGGAATCCCCCGATTCCAAAGTAAACTTAACTTCCATCTGACCCCTGGCCTCTGACACTCTGGCATCTGCCCTTTGTTTCTGTACTTTCGCGCATTCATTAGCCTTCGGACATTGATCAATCTCAGGCGTGGCAACAGATAATTGTGATTTCAGTTGATAACAAGCCTGGGCTGCAGGCCTAAAGCCACCCCCCCTGGACAAATAAACACCCCCCTGGACAAATAAACACCCTCCTGGACAAATAAACACACCCTTGGACAAATAAATACACCCCTGGACAAATAAATCCACACCCATGACAACAACAAAAATCAGCGGATTTCCGTAGACCCATAAAAAATTGCCATATCTACAATCTACAATATGTAATTTTGTCCCCCTACACATCACCAATTATTTTTACAGAGAATTATTTGGTTGCTATGGCTACCTGCTGTCGATCGACTTTCTCTGTCTCCAAAGAAGCTTTCATAGCATCACGATCCTTCTCGTACGACAAGCTGGCGGTCTTCATCTCCTCGTGGACTTTTGTAAGGCTCTCATGCTCCTTAACTAGCTTGTCCTGGAAAATAAAATAAAAAAGCATTTGTTTTGTTAGCGTCTTAACTTGGTACATAGTTAATGCATTTAACAGGCTCTTTTAATAGTCATTGCTTTGAACTGATGCTGCCAATGAAGAGAGACCAGGCTCCGAATGCGTTAAATGTTTTAAATCATGGCTTACATATTAAGGTATACTGTAAACCATGAAATTAATGAGTCACTAATTTAATGCGACCTCTAGATTTTAGACATAAATGCGACACCAATAAAATGCGAACGGCCATTTCTACATACATGTTTTCCTCCAAGTCTTACCTTTAACGCGCAGCAATTAAATGCGATAATACGGCGGTCACATTTTTCGCTTTAATATTCTGCACGCATTAATTTCATGATTTACAGTATAATGGTAGTATTACAGAAACTATTACAAATAACTTTCGCGATCATTGATGCCGGGCTCATGGGACAGGATTTAAACCTGCAACCTTTGGCTCCAAAGCCCAGTGTTAATGACATTAAAATAATCTTCTGATTACAATATTCAGCATTCTCACCATGTTTTTCTGCAGCTCATCCCTCGTTGTCACTGCTGCTGTCAGATCCGTGTCCAGCTTCAACATCTGCACATTCATTGCGTTTCTCACCTGTAACAGTTTGCGTCAACTTTGAAAACGTGGCCATAAAACTTTATTTTTGTTGCGACCAGTATTTCATCAATCCAGCCAGCAATTTATTGTTTAATATTCGATTGCTGTGGGAATATTTCAGGAGACATCTATATTTCCCCCAACCTGGACCTAGACCAGGTCCCGAGATTATGAAACTTTCTGAGTACGACTCCATACTCAACTCAGAATTTTGTCCATAAAACGTCATGTGACGTCATAGCTTGAGAATGCTGTGTGAGTAGGGTTATGACGTCACATGACGTTTTATGAACAAAAATCTGAGTTGAGTACGAAACTATATATATGGGGATTTGTGAACAAAATTTGATGATCGAGAAAGAGTCCAATGTTCCTCCACCAAGGCTTAACAATGTTGTTACGTGTACGATAGTTTCGGGAACATGGCCCCTGTCCCAGAGATTACAAAATGTTTTAGAGTACGATTTCATACTCCTCAAAGTTTTGTTCACAAATCCTCATATAAAATTTGACCGTGAGCATGAAATCGTACTCAAACATTTTCACAATCTCACGGACTAGTATTACTTCCATAGAATCACCAGTGAATTCATAGACATCATGATTCATGATTTAAAAAAAGGACATGACTGAAATTTATCATTCTTTGACCTGACCTCACTGAGTTCTTCAAAGGAGTTATTCAGCTCTTTCTCCCGTTCCGTAGCCCTCGTAATCTGGTCCTGGAGTTGTCTGCTCTTGTCCTCGGCTTCCAGTAATGACGACTGCGTCTCAGAAAGAGTCTTCTCCAGATCTGTGGCTTTGGTCGTCAGTGTCTGAAACACGGAAAATACTTTGTGTTGGTATCAATGCTGTTCTGAAGTAAGGATCAAAGTCCTATTAGACAAATCTACATCACAGCAAAGAATATTGAGGATCCGTTTTACAGATTCCTCCAGGAGTAGTAGGACACTTTTGCATTGGGTCATCTAGAGGTTTCCTATGCGACACCTTTGCATCAGGTGTCCTCCTAGATTTCTGAAGGAATTCCTTAATTCAGTTAGTTTTTGCTGTGCTTCAGTAAATATCTATAATGCTCCTCCAATGGTATAAAGTTGACTGGCAAATACAATTTAATAGCATGATCCATATTGTCAAACAAAGTTTGATAGTGTCGATTGATAGAATCTATAAATAAGACGACATCTTCCTGCTCATCACTTACCTGTATTTGAAGCTGCAGTTCAGCAGATTCCTCGTTTTTCTTGCTTATAGATTCCTGTATACTTTTCTCTACTGATTTCCCCTCATTGATCTAAGAAGTTTAATAAAAGTCCATCACTATAATACAAATTTTCCTCTTAATTTTATTTCTGCGATATACTTATGACAAAACCAGCTCAAATTCTCCCGTCTTAATTCTCACAGAAGACAAAAATAAATGCATCATTATATTAAACATTTTCCTAATTATTTTATTTCTGTGACAAAGTTATGACAAAACCAACTCAAATTCTCTCTTCTTAATCTCCCAGAAGTTAAATATAAATGCATCAATGCATCATTATAATACAAATTTTCCTAATTATTTTATTTCTGCGAGATACATATGACAAAACCATCTTGAATAGTCCCTTCTTGTTCTTCCAGATACAGCCACTATTCAAATTCCCAGCTAGCAAAGTCTGGCGTTTATGACATTGATTCTCCGTCTAATTATTGTTTCAGGTCACAACGAAAATCTTTCACCTATGCATGACGAAATTGGAATTACGAAAAATGTGAATATTGAGCAGAGCAGTACTATAAATGTCTCCAGTACTACTGTAAATGCTTGTGACAATTTTACTTGTAAATGAAAGGAATACCTTTGTATTTAAACTGTCAACTTCTAACTGCTTGGCTTTCAGAGACTCCTGAAAAATATCACAATCTCAATGTTAAAAATGAAAATTTGATTAAGTTTACAACATTTTCATGATAAATTATTATCCTTCAATTTAATTCTATTTTCATTCAATCTGTTTTTGGCAATATTTCAACTGGAGATGCCCTAGACTGTGTGTAATCCAGCAGGGAGAGAGTTAAACCAAATCGGCAGAACCCACCTGCTCCACTCTCAGCAGTTCTTCCATTGTTGAAAATTTCAACTTGAATTCTTCAATTTTCTGTTCGGAGTCTGTCTTGTACTTCCCTAGGTCTGCGTCATGCTGTGCCTAAAGTCGAAGAAAAATTATACAATATTAACTCTCTCCATACTGGAGGCAACCAGAGATGCCCTAAAGAGCAGTGTCTGTGCCTACTACAGCAGGGAGAGGGTTAAACAAGGTCCAGATTTCTCAAAACAAATCTGAAAACAAGCTTGTTGAATAATATACTTGTGTAGACAAATCAAATACTTTCTGGCAAAATCTGTTTAACAATGAATATGTCAACAAATTGTGATTGTATGCCTTTAATGTTCCATGTATTTTATCAAACTACATTGTCCATGTTAACTGTTTATTCTCACTTTTCTTTAAGTTATAAAATACCTTTGCTTCATCCAAACTTTTTCTAAGTGTAGACAATTCCTGCTCTTTTGCCTTTAGCTGTCCGATACTTTCCGACAGTTCGGTCGAGACATCAATCTTCTCCTCACGTACTTTGTTCTTTTCATCGGTCAAAGTTGCAACCTAGACATAAATATTTAATAATAATAACACATTTCTAAGAATACATTTTATTACAATTTTGTTATTTTGAATTAAATTAACATTTTCCTTGAATAAATACGATTATATATGCATGTATTTATATATTTAAACATTATTTTTTTCTCTTTCTAAATACATGGCGCAATATTATTATTATTATTATTATTATTATTACTAAACCTACACAGCAAAAATGCACATCACAGACATTGGATATTTAGTAATACCTGTTTCTGTAATTCTTCTTTCGTTTTATTGGCGTCACTTGCTTCCTTTTCCATCTTCTTCTTCAGTTTATTCATCTCTTTAGTATGACTCTGTTTAGCCTACACAGAAAAAAAAAAAGTATCTCCAACAGATTGATAAATTGAATACTGCAAAACTGGAAATGTTCATGGTATATTTTATTTTTAAACATTTTAAAAATAAGTGAAAAATAAAGTAAATGAAAACTGCCACTTAAGTTACTCAACCTTCAAACCAAAGCTGCAACTGGCCCAATTTTCAATATTTTCATTATTTGTCATATTTTCATTATTTGCAATATTTTCATATTTTTTTTTATCACAAGATAAAAAAACAAGAAAAAATAAAATACATACTTTCAGGTAAATATGTTTGACCATGAAATATGTCAGCAACTGTGATTGTATGACTTTAACATTAGAATGTATCCCAATCAATAAACATGCACATTTACATTTTCAAGTTCCTTCTCTGTACGCATGTTCTGCTTTACGATCTCATCAAGCGAGTGATTGGTTGCAGAGAGTGTGTCTTCTGTCTCCTTCTTCTGCTTCAGGATTCCAGTAGCGAAATCTTTCTACAACATCCAAGAGTAAATGTAATATAATGACTGTTAGAGAGCAACATTAATATAGGATGTCAACATCCTGTTTGTCATCCCCTCTCATGATATTATTGTATTGTTAAATAAAATGTCACGTGTGTATGTCATGAGAATAAATATTGATTAAATAATATATCTACAGTGCTCCCTCGCTATAACGGCCTTCGATGCACCACGGATTCGGATACAATGCGGGGTCCAACGTTAAAAAAAATATAAAAAAATTTCTCTCCAATTTAATATAAAATAATCTTTTTTTTTTTTTCTTCTTTTCTCCAATTAATATAACGCGGGTGGCATGTCATGGATGCCAAATTCAGCGTTATATCGAGGGAGCACTGTACCTTATCCTAGTAATTCAAACCCTCTAATTGTTCGAACACCTAAATTAGTCGCCCCGCCAAAAATTATTCTGATCTTAAACATCCATGACCATGACAAAAATAATTTCAAATCATAATTTTCTAATTTTCCATTAATTTAATTGTCCCTAATTATTCGAACACTGATCATATTCAATAATCATATTTTCCTAATAATTTCAACAGCTACAAATTTAATTATTTTTTCCTGTCCGAATTATTAGGGTAATGAAAAGTAATGAAAATCCTCAGCAAAGCCTCAGATTTTGCTTACTTTTATCAACTTGTAGGATAACATTGATATTAAAATACACTCGGTGGAAACTCTCTATAGTATGTCATGATTCAGACATCCAAATGATTTGCGATCCGACTGTTTAACCCTCTCCATGCTGAAGGCAACCGGAGATGCCCTAAAGTGCTGTATCTGTGCCTAATCCAGCAAGAAAAGGGTTAAAGCGTGGAAGAGGACCATTTGGATTATCAAGGGGTACACCGTATGAATTTTAAAAAAAAATAATGAAGGCCGAACCTTTTCTTTGATCTCTCTCTCCAGTGCGGTCTTCTCCTTCTTCCCTTGGTGTATTTTCTCAGACTGGCTCTTTATCTGAGCCGTCAACTCCACAATCTTCTCCTTCTTGGAAATCCAGACTGTCAAAGTCTACAAGAAATGGAGAATATTGGGGAACATATCTCAAAACAATAAATTACAATCACAGATATAAATAAATAATAAATACAAGGTCCATTGATAAGGTGCATAACCCCGCTAGCCGAGACCAGTAGGAGCATCTTATGGCCTACTTCGCGTGGCTTCTAGAGGAGCTAGAGCAATGCTTTAGATCGCGCAAAGTCATAAAAGCAAGGCTCGAGTGACGTCACAACCATGCTCTCGCACGGCCGAAGAAAACACGAGAGTTTCTCGAGCACAACATGGCTGCCTGTGGACTGTAAGGTATATGTGATCAACACGTACTTCGGACGCGATATATTGCTAGACATGCGCAATGACACTTCCGTGTGAAACTTGAGTAACCGCGCGAAGTAGGCCTATATCACACCCGGCTACATTCTCCTCCCCTCCACATGATGACTCATCCTCGAGTTACTAATCCAGTTACTTCGATCTGAGCCACCAGGGAGTTCTCTAGGAATTCTCAGTCCAACAATTCAGAGAGAAGTTCACCAGGAACAACTCAAATACACGTTGGGCGCTATTGTAACAGAGGACCATGTACCGATCCTAAGATTAGAACCTGAGTTGCTGGATTGTGAGTCCAACGCTCTACCGAATGAGCCAAAGGGGTAACCCCGCTGGCTGAGACCAGCATCTTATATCACACCCGGCTACTGAGATATGGGAAATATCATCTGACTAAAATTGCACAAGAACATCCTACGCTTACAATTAATATTTGAATTATGAATGGGTGTACTTTGGGTACTAGGTCGAGCGTAAATTGGAATTTTAATTTTGTGTGTGCGATGTTGTCCCTCACCTGTTCGAGAGTGTTCTTGATCCTCGTCAACTCTATGTTCTGTTCCTCTACCATGTTCTGTGCCGTGTTGATGTGGTTCTGCAGGTCTGTTCTCTGACTGGTCTTAGTGGCTTCTGCAGCTAGGAGCAGCTCATTCTGAAAGAAGTAGGTGATATGAGGGAGATAACTCTTGTACGTTTAACAAGGGAGATAACTCTTGTACTTTTAACAAGTGCGATAACTCTTGTACTTTTAAAACAGACCATTCCTAAAATTCACACGACTTTAAAAATAAAAGTTAACAGCGGTATATAATTTGAAATATTGTAATAAGTGAGTGAATATGGAGTCTGTGGGAATCTTTCACCCATTTGCGACGATATTGTAATAAGCCAGCTCGGAGTTTCGAATATGAACAGAATATGCATGGGCATTTCAAAGGTGAAAGGACATGAACAACAACTGCAGTGTTACTACTGTGTGTTTATCATCTATTTTGCATTACATGTTTGTTAAAACCACTGTAAAATATTCTGTAAATTATAATTGGGTCCAGGCCGCGAGATTACGAAACGTTTTCCATACTCTACTCAGTACTCTACTCAAGGCACTGTTCATAAAACGTCATAGACCTACTCACAGGAGTACGTTTTTGTGCTCAGATTATGACGTCACATGACGTTCTGAGATGAGTATGAAATCGTACTCAGAAAGTTTCGTAATCTCGGCCCCCAGGTCTGGGGAATACACCTCGTCTGGGTCCGATTTCGGGGGAATAGACGCCACCTCCAAATGACGAGAACAAAAAGTACTGACCTTAGTTTTAAGATCAGCTTCTGCTTGCTGCAGCTTCTGCTGAGACACAGTCAGATTCTCAGACTTCTCTGCCAGGGCCAGCTGAACTTTCTGACCTTTGTCCTTGACCTCCTCCAGCTGACCTTTCAAGGCAGATAACTGCTGATGAAGTTCTTCTTGTTTTGACATGCCCTCTGTTGCTTGTGTTTGCATATTTTCTTCGAGTTCTTTGATCTTTTCCTGTAGATTTGTCTTAAATGCAAAAAGAATTTCAAGATTTTCATAATTATATTCGAGTATTCAGTTTTCTAGAATGTGTACATAAGTACAAAAAAGAACATGACAAATATTACAAATGTTTCAGTAAATGTTTACAAATGTTTCAGTAAACTGAGTAGTTTTTCCTTGTCAATTGTTTTTTAGTTTGGTTGAATCAAAGTACTCGCTATCATGCAAGTACCACCGGACCCGAGATTATGAAAGTTTCTGAGTACGATTTCATACTCAAGCTAAAGTTTTATATGGGGATTTATGAAACAAACTTTTCATCCACTACTCTCACGAGTGAGAATCATGCAGTAGTTATGCCTGCCTGGCTGTCATGAAAAGAAAACTTACATTTTCTTGTTTCAGCTGACTCATAACTTCCTGGACTCCATCACCAGCTTCTATCTGAAAATGAAATAAAAAAATATACCAGATGATTCTAAATATTTGTTAAGGTACCTTCAGTAATATTATTATTATTATTATTATTATTATTATTATTATATTACAATAATAATAATAATAATAATAATAATAATAATAATAATAATTTTTATTTTTTTATTATTATTGTTATTATTATTATTATTAAGTAACTGCACAGTGTGGATACCTTGGCAAAGAGTCCTGATTATTATTATTATTATTATTATTATTATTATTATTATAAGTAACTGCACAGTGTGGATACATTGGCAAAGAGTCCTGATCGTTCCGCCTCCAGTCTCTGTACGTCGTCCTTTGTTCTCTGTAGCTGGTTCTCTAGGTCACTGTACTGACTCTCCCTGTGTGTGTTACATGTAAACAATGCTACAGGTTATACAGCACTAATAGATTGGACCCAAAGCAGTTCAGAATATATGTGATTTATTGGTCAGCGAATACTTGAAGGGAACAGCCCCTGTCACAATGCTCTCACCTTGTCTTTCCTTTCCTGTATTCTTCCTCTAGTTTAGCTTGAGTCTCTCGCAGGTCTCCCTTCAATTCATCACTGACTCCCACCTGTAGAAACAAGTATATGCATCTTATTATAGCAGAAGTGGAGATCAGGCCCTGATATTACAAAACTTTTCTGAGTATGATTTCATGCTCAAGCTAAAAATTTACATGACATTTTATGAACAAAACTCTGAGTTGAGCATGAAATCGTACTGAGAAAGGTTTCGTAATCTCGGAGCCAGAATGGACCATTAAGAATCTGACAGTGACAAGGACTCATGGGGGATCATCATCTCACCAGGGAAGAATAGAACTATGACTATATATCTATGACTATATATCTGTCTCTACTCTTCTCTGAATACCACATATTATTCCAGCTGGCAAATGCTACCCTGGCAGCAGAGTGAGTTGTCTTTCCCTCTGTCCACCTCAATCTACATAGCAACTGATTCAAGAAGTCATGATTACAACAAGATGTGATCAGTAAGTAGGTAGAACTATACATTTTAGGATGAATCAGAGGCCTGTTCAGGTGGGCGCGAACCAGCGAGTACACGCGTGAAATCGCCTTAGCAACCTTCATCCTTCATATGTGACGTCACGCGATAACTCACGTAAACTCGCCCTTCTAAACATGCCTCTGATTGGACTATGAGTGCTGACAAAAGCAGTTTGATATCAATTTGTCACAAACATATTGGGTTTGATGGCAAGGGATCATAGTGAGTAGGCTGAGTACAATGACGTGGCCTAGGCAAGATGGGGGACTCATAGAATTAAGCAGATATTATTTTATGGACTACTTTTGACCTACCTCATCCTGATACTGCTTATTGACATGAGAAAGCTGTTGGTCGAGATCGTTCACTTCAGATAGCTTTATCTCCACTGATGCCTCCTCCTGTAATACAATACAATACAATACAATACAATATAATACAACGATAATACAGACTTAATATAGTCCAAGATATGTGAGGGTGTTAATCATAATTTTCGAGCCAAATTTGACATTATATAATAATAATTACAATAATATGAAATTTATATTGCGTCAAATTCACCTATCTGAATCATGCTCATGGTGCTACATTATTACCCCAGTCAATGGATCAATGTGCACTAATTTCACCTTCTCAACTCCCTGGGAAGTATCCTTATCTCGTACCTTTTCAAGCCTCAACTTGAGATCATTAAAGGCTTGTTCCTTCTGGTGTAGCTGGTCCAGGAATTCAGACTTGGACTCCGACAGTTGTTTCTGGACGTCCGCCATCGACTTGTCTTTCTCTGCCAGGCTTTGTTGTACCTGCAATTCAACACAATCATGAACATCTAGGAAAACAAAAACTTCAAACTCAATTTTAGCCAGATATTCATCTAAAAATAACAGTACAGTGCTCCCTCGATATAACGCCTTTCGATGCACAGCGGATTCGGATACAACGCGAACCCCATTAAAAGAAAATATTTTATTTTTATTTTTTTCTCCAATTATATTTGTTGATATAATGTGGGTATTATAACGGGTGGCATGTCATGGACCCCAACTTCAGCGTTATATCGAGGGAGCACTGTATTTTGTTTCAATGATTTGTGTTTCAAATATAAGTTGGATTCAGAAATTAATGAGCTAACCTTCAACAGTTCTTCCTCCAGCTCAGAAAGTCTGCCCATCTTCAGTTGTGTCTCCTGCTCTGATTGGCTAACCTTGGACTCCTTGTCATCCAATGCTGCCTGCATTTCTGACAGCTGGCCAGTTCTTTCAGTCAGCTGCAGCTGTATATTCTCCAGCTTGTCATGTAGCTGTAACAAGTAAGTGGCCAACATGAAACAGAATTCTGCTAAGTGCTACTTCCACATTACAAAAAAAAGTCTGTGCGAAATTATGAAATCTGTGTGAAATTGTGACTTAGCAGAATCTTAGCCCCTGTATACATGGTACATTGCCGTATGAGACAGTTATGTAACAGCAGGTCTCATAAGACAGATTTACCATTTAGACACCCCATTACTTGTCCATTTTGAATTTTATTTTTTAAGTCTTTCTAGAATCTTTCACTAATACCATGACTTGTCAGTTTAGGACAGGAGGAAACCTGCAACATCCATAGAGCTGAATGCTGCAGTAAACCAGCAAGCACCAGCTGGTACTGACAAGACCAAGGATGATATCAATATCATGCCAGAAACTTTTCGTGAACATTGATGCCGGGCCCGTTTGACGGGATTTGAACCTGGAACCTTTGGCTCCGAAGTCCAAATGTTCTACCACTGTGCTACCACCTGCCCGAAGTACCGTAAACAGGGCACGCCAAATCTATCCGTTTTGGCAAAAGAAACGCCACTATTAATGTCATCATAGTTACCTTAGTGAAGGAGTCTCCGAGCTGCTTGACGTTGTCCTCCGTGCTGTGTAGCTTACCCTCCAGGACCTTCTTCTCCTCCTACAGATGAGAGTAGTCCTCGTGCATCCGAGTAATTGCCGTCTGCTGGTCCCCTGACGACAGACGCGTGTCTGACAGCTGCTGAGACAGCTGTACAACAGAGGGTCACCATACAACAGAGGGTAATTACAGAATTACAGAGGGTAATTACCGAATTGCAGAGGGTAATTACAGAATTACAGAGGGTAATTATTTGAAAATTGTAATAAACAAATAAAATATTTGTTCATGACGTAAGGATGTTTTAGACCAACTTTATTGTCTCCAGTATCGTACCTTAGCTTTCTGCTCAATCAGTTCGTTAATCTCGACTTCCTTCTGACGTAGGCTGGAGGTCAAGTTCTGTGACCCGGAGTCTCTCTCACTCAACACTGTCTGAAGCCTGGTATGTACACAATACATGTTGTAGCAGTGTCACGAGGGGTACAGATGTTTTTACGCGGCCCACGTATGGACTTATTCCCCTCCCCTAAACCATACACAAGATACATAGCCTGAGTGATACTGTTGCAACAAATGTATCTTGCCGACATGTTTTAATCTGAATTAATTTAAAATTATTTTCTGTATTGAAATGCATACTCAGTTATTGTCAACATAATTGCCATAGTTAACTTTCTCCAGCTGGAGGCAACTGGAGATGCCCTAAACAGCCATGCCTATGTCTAATCCAGCAGGTAGAGGGTTAAACTGGAAAAAGTAAACTCTATGCCTGGCCACTTTAACCATCTCTCTGTTGAATTAAGCACATGCACTGCATGTATGGTTGCCTCCAGCGTGGAGAGAGTTACCAGATTACTTGATAAAACCTGTGGAGATCTTTAGCTTATAGTTAACAAATAATATGTCATGAATGCAAAGATCTCAGTCAAATAACAACACAAGCGATACACAAAATGTTACAGGCATTATATCATAGCATAAATATTGAAATTTAGAATCTCACTGAACAACTTCTTCCCGTTTAGGTGCCTTTTCTAGTTCCATCTTGAGTTCATTCACTGCAACCTCACTCCTGAAATATAGAATGTAGATGATATTTCTCAAATTGTTTCTTCCCATTTGTATTCCTGTGTGTTTTTATTTGTAAGCGTTATGAGTGCACACTACGTATAGAGTTGGTGTTCTAAAATGTTCTTCTTGTTATTATTATTTAAAACATTATTATTATTATTACTACTATACTACTATTATTATAAAAAAATATTATTATATTATTATTATTATTATTATTATAATAATTTGTGTCTGATCTAGTGGAATTACCAATTGTTTCCTAGAATTACAAATGTCATCAGGACATACATGAAATAAAGTGACTGAACTTACTGTTGAAGTCTCTCTTTCAGGGACTTGTTCTCTCTATCCAGAGCGTCTCTCTCCTTCTCTCGTTCCAGAGTCATCTTGTCCATCAGAGTCTGAACACTGATGAGTTCCTGTCTGAGTACAAGGACGTCATCAGCCCCGGGCCTGTACACAAGACACAACACAGACCGTAAGCACGAACATTAAAATCAAGACACAACGCAAGAGCTGACATGACAACAGACAATTGTGAATTCAGCTGAACACAAGCCCGGGGTCTGGAACCTGCAGGCCCCAAGCCACATCCATGGCAAATAAATTAACCCAAAATAAGTCAGCAGATTTCCGCAGATCCGCGGAAAATGACCAAGCCTGCATCAGTGAAGGTGGAATATGATGAATGCAGTACAGTAATTCTCTCACCTCTGGGACAACTGGGACTCCACAGATTGAACATAACTTGTCTTCTCATCAAGTTGAATCTGAAATTTGAAATGCATGAATTGGAGTGAGTGAGTGAGCGAGTGAATGAATTATTGTTTTATGTCACAGCAGGAAGTTTTTGCCCATATGTGATGAGGAAGATTTAATTATGGGTTAAAATGAATACATGCAGCACAAGGATTTTCCGCTCACCCATTGACGGGAGAAAGAGAACCCACAGAAAGATACCCCGACTATGGTAACAACTTTCTGATTTTGATTATCTCCTCCTTGTTGGTAACACAGCCAGTCATCTCATGTGCATATTTCTCTTCTCAGAAGAGTTGTTGACAAGGGGAATCCCCTGATTCTAAATTTAACCTGGCTGTCCTTGCCTGTCTACTTTATACAGTATGGTATTCAAGTTTCTAAGCTTTCTAAGCAAATGAGTTCAAGTGACCCCCACTGACCTTCAGGGTCTTGATATGGTCCTCCAATGCAGCCCTCTGTCCCTCACTCTCGTCAGCCTTGGCCTTCACGCTCACCATCTCTCCCGCCTGAGATACATACAGTGGTTTTAATGGAAGGAATTGCGGTCTATTCACCGAACCTCAACCAAATTCCTGGCAATCTGATTGGCTCACGTGACAAAAATATGAACAAAACATTTTTCTTAACCCTAACAATAACAGCCAATCAGATTGCCGGGAATTGGATCTGCGGAATAGACTGCAAGTCTGGGTCCATTTCCGGGGAATAGACCCAACTGCAAATGTTATATGCCTTCAAATATCAAAGAATTACTCCTGCATGCAAATGTGTATACATGCAAACAAATACATCTTTACTTAAATAAATATTTATAGAAGGCTTAGATAAACTGTTGTCACCGGACAAGAATAAAAATGAGAGTAATCTCCCTTAGAATGCATATACATGCAAACAAATACAATATTAATGTACGGTATGCGAATGTATGCATGTGAATGGGTTTAGACGGCAATTCCACGTACCAAGCGAGCAGTTTTCTGTTCAATCCTTTCCTTCTCGTCCTGAACGTCCTGGTGTTTTCCGGTGACCTCCGACAAAAGTGACTGAAGGTGGTGCACCTCAGAACTCACTGGAAAATTAAAGATCATCTTAATAAATGTGTATATACTAGTAGGGCTGAAACGGGTACCCGGGTACTCGAGTACGGGTCGGGTACATGTACTACTCGAGTAGTAAATTGATACTCAA
>JAUTBZ010123607.1:0-15593 GCA_032361785.1 Lepetodrilus galriftensis | reverse complement strand
ACACACACACACACACACACACACACACACACACACACACACACACACACACACACACACACACACACACACACTTGTATGCCAAGAGTATTTATTTTGCAACATCGATACATTAATTAACATTCAATTCAATGATCGACTTATTTTATAGTGAAAGTAAGATCAAACTGAACCTGCCAGTAGCAATGATCGCTGCGTCACGAAGAGCTCATAATACGACCAGCCGCACGACCAGCGTATTATGCCTATGTATACAAGGAAGGCAATACCATAGTGTTCTATGTTGAGCTATTCTATAGCATCACCACTATTCTGAGCCAGTCAATGGCTTGGAGAAAATTAAATCTGGAGTTGTGTACGTATATGTACACCATATATAGGAACATAGAAAAGAAGAGAAAAAAGGAAGAAGACAAGAATATAAGGAAGAAGACGAAGAAAAAGAAGACGAAAAAGAAGAGATATAACAAGAAGAAAAAGAAGAAAAAGGAAAAAGAAGAAAAAGAAGATGAAGAAACTTTATTTAACGTCGGATATGTAAATAATATATAACAAAACACGTTTTAAAATGTATGGTTTAAGGTTGAGCTTATTAGCGTGTATTTTGTTCCCAATTTCTGACAGAGTAAAGACTAGTAATGCTTATGAATGGAACATTGGCTTAATCGATAAGATTCATTCATTCTGCCAGGAACGTAGCTTTGGGATATACACAGTACAGTACATGCGTGTTTTGAAGATGAAAATGTGTGGCGTCAAAAGAAACAAGGAGGCTCAGCACGTAACCCATTCAACACGTGTACTGGAGCAGTATTACTTGCTCACGACAGTTGTAGCTACAACTTTAAAGCCCCACTACAACTGTAAGTGGTTACTCGAACCACTGACCACTCCAGTAGCTGTAGCTAACCATATTCTCCAGTACTGTACTGGAGCGATACATACGCGTGTTTGATGTAATGGACTTACTGTTGTAGCAGGTACATGACATTGGACGTACGTAGCCACACCGGTTCTGAGAATCGGGGCCTAGCTGGGCAGAACTCTTGACGACATAACGATTGGTAGGACTAGCTGATTGGTCAACAGGATACACTGCACACACGCATACACACACACACACACACACACACACACACACACACACACACACACACACACACACACACAATTCTGTTTGGAAAGGTCAACCAGTGCAACAACAGATGATATACAAACAACGTTACATTTCCAATAATATATTAATAATGAAAACGGCTTCAGTGCATGCAATAGCTGTGATATTGCCATTTAATATTCCAACTAGCAAAAGTAATAATTGTTTAACAATTTGAAGGCTACACTCTGTTATTACTGATAAAGCCGGAGAAATGAGAGCAGTGTGGAAAAGTGGATGTTTTTCCAGATGGGGAGTGATGGACGTGTAAACTCATTACGCATTCTCTTTCTTCAATGTCAGTAAAGTTAGAGAACTGACACTGATAGATAGTTTACGCCGCTATATAATATTTATGAAAAGGCAACATGATTGTATATAACACAATGCTTCATATTCCTTATGACTATTGTACGTGCCTAGTTCGGTGTACAACTGTCCTTATCGAATCAAAAGTCAGTTCCATGACGCCAGCAATTGTTCATCACACATTTCAAGTATCGACCGCGAATCCATAAGTACAACTATTTTCTATAATGCATCGTATAGTAATGTATTGTTGAATCGATAGAGAATGTCGTTCCAAATTATCATTCCTTAATCCATATTATGTTCAGTAACATTATTGGTAGCCCTACATTGTTATATATATATATATATAGATATAATCATACCATAGATATACATACACGTTGTAATCAGACAGGCATAATTGGCTTCTTGTCACTCGTGCCGCATACATTCACTAACATGACACTAACAGTAACACTGAAGTAAAACATCGCAGATGTCGAGTACAAGTATGGACACACTTAAATAATTGAGTACTGGACACTAGACGACATTAAGGGCAACACACACACCATACACTAGTCCATTACCTGTGATTCCCAAGGGGAGGTAAGTTCACATGTGACGGGTTTACTGCTCTCACCAGATTGCCTTTAACATCAATCTGTGCACATGATGCTTTGTTATTCCAATTAATACTTCATCAGCTCTGGCCGGAGTGGACACGTGTTGACTGTCCAGTCTGACGTCCGCTACACTGGACATACGCGTCAGAGACGCTTCAGTTTGATATAGTGACTGTATTTACATTCTTCAATTTGATATATTGACTGTATTTACATTCTTCAATTTGTTATAGTGACTGTATTTACAATCTTGAATTTGATATAGTGACTGTATTTACAATCTTGAATTTGATATAGTGACTGTATTTACAATCTTGAATTTGATATAGTGACTGTATTTACATTCTTCAATTTGATATAGTGACTGTATTTACATTCTTCAATTTGATATACCCGGTAGTGACTGTATTTACATTCTTCAATTTGATATAGTGACTGTATTTACATCTCAAATTGCAAATATATTAAATATATTTTAACGAGAAATACCAATAAAATAAAACAGATATTTACCAATGTGTCTATAACAGGAATCAGTTGACAAACATAGGCTCATATCGATCACGTCCAACATAACCAGTATATTTCTATTGTTTACAGTGATATGATTGGCTCATGTGAAGGTTTACATAGGACGTACAACCAAGGTTTTTGTTGACACAAAGCAATAGTCATTCTATTAAATGTCTTCCGGGAATACACGGTAAGAAGTTTGTTATACACGGCTTGCGTGACCTCAAAGATTAGCAAATATATATTTTCAAAAAAATTTAACCAACATATTAAGGTCATAGATTAACGTAAATGATTAAAGTAAACTATTCATTTACGTAGGAAATTCAAAAATCTACTAATACGTTGCGATATTATCGTCATATTAGTTTATGAATGTAATGAGATCGTCTCATCTATTGGAATAGAACTAGGTCTTGAGAAAGTAAATTCAAAATGGCTCCAGTTTATTTCCGTATTACCTCCGAATTATTTGCTTTGTGGATACTCCCCAGACGTGGCCAGTAGATACTGGTTAGTTTCAAAGCTTTCAAACTATAACGTTTTAAAATGACATCTAAACAACGTTACTCTTCCACTCAGTTGGACAAATTCATTAAAAACAAATACTTTTAGTAGCCTAAAACGACCCGGAAGATAATGTTGTTAGAGACTTAGCAGTTAATCACGAAGTAAAACAAAAAACCACGACAAGATACTAATATATGAAATACTAATGTATGTTGGATGCATATATATATATATTTACCACGACACAAATAACCGTCACAATCGATAACACAAACGTTATTATTCGACAATCATTCATAACATTCCATACACCTAGGATTATATATTAATCCCCATAATTTGAATATATTTATCCAGCATACACTCACTATACTTTTAGATTTTATAACTTCTTGCACCTAGTTCACCCAAATATGACCATAAACACAGTCTCCATTCCATTCATTGTACACTTACAGGACTTGTTGCATGCGATGCCATTATCCTACGCCACGTTTATGGCATTATAACATGCACATAACCAGATAACTGGACTTTACAAGACTAGCAACGCAACACTGACAGGAGACTCTTCTCACACTGGGGTATCAAGTAATTCCCTAGCTTTAATCATATATCTGAGACTAATGACTGTTTATTCTAGGAGTACCTCGGTACAGCTAGGTGACACAAACTCTCAGAGGTACAATTACACTGTCATCCACACACTGAACCCTGTCACAGCTGCTGCTCAATAACGGATATCCGTCTTTCAGCAATACCTCTGTATATGTGTACAAACACACTCCTGTTCACAAACACACTCCTGTTCACAATACTGTTCCAAATACAGGTGGCCGATGACTAAATATGTGTGGCATATGCATGAATTTGCCATATCAAGATAGTTGGTGTAAAATTACATTTATAAATAGAGTTGCACGTAAGAGACATTTAAGACACAGTGTGGACGTACATTACATGTAAGTGCTGATGCACCTGCTCAGAGACACGCATTGACGGGGCCAATTATAACAGCCAATGAACTAATAGACATTTCAACATGTCCAACATTTCAAGGAACCAGTTAGTTGAACGTTATTAATTTTTTTCTACGTCAATATCTGTCAAAATTCCACATAGCTCCGGAAAACCTGTAATACCGCGCATTGATCATGCATAGTGTTTCATCATTTATTCCCAGGCCTGTCCGTGTTCTTGTGACATTACAACAAGAAGATTATGTTATTGGTTACGGCTTATAGTTGCCGAAGCTTAATTAGACAAAGGATGACAAAAAGACACTGAAATAAATGTTGTCAGGTTGAAATAATTATATCCTAGTTTTCACTGTTGAATTTCATTAGTGTGAACAGAGAGACCGGGATACACTGTACGAATTCCGATTCCGCTAACATGTTAGCAGATCATGTTACAAATGTTACTGGTGATGTTACAGAAGTAACTGCCCATCGTTGTACTCTTACATACACTGTCTCTTCTTGCCTGTGTTTCACGAAAGGGTCGTAAGTTGTAGTCTGGGCGTAACTCAGGAAATAACGTAGACCTCCATTTACCCCCCCCCCCCCCCCCCTCCCCCGGACTACCTGTAACTATCCGTAACTACCCAGATCTGCCCACTATCGTGAGATATGATTACGATTTCTCGAAACAAACTTGAGTTTGAGATTTTGTTCAACTGAAATTTCGCTCATTGACTCGGCGCTATAACTTGAGTAAAAACCCCAAATCCAGCTAAAATTATACTCGTCAATGGGATTTTACTGAGTCAATGGGAGAAATCTCAGCTGAGCAAAATCTCAAACTAGTTTTTTCAAGAAATCTGGGCCTGGACTCGCGCTGACAAGGGTCTCGTTTCCAGAAGTTCTCAAATCAAAAGTGCCCGATCGCCATGAAGAGCTCACTGCGAGAGCTATATGGTCTATTAGTAGATACGAGATCTCTAGAGCTTCGAGAAACACTACACAATGCTTCTCAATGTCATCAGTTCATTATAGAACAACGATGCCTGGAATAGTCATATACACACAAATCGTCCCCCTATGTACAAACAATCAAGATACACGTTAGAAACCTAGATGTGGGCGTGCAGCCTATAATCTCATAGTACAGTTTGTGGAAAGTACAGTTTGATTTCAAATTGTATCGGTGCCATTGGCAATCGAAAATGACAAAATGGGACAATATGCTTACTTATTTTACCAACACCATGCACATATTGTAATAAATTACCAATGTAATCCTTATTATCTGATGTGTTGGAATTAGATAATATGCATAAACTAGAAAGTACATGAGTTAAAATGCACGTCCACTTAAAAAAATGTAATATTTGTCGGACCTGTAAAGAAATCGTGGGAACCTACTTAGTATACATTTTGAAATTGTTTAGAAAATGTTACGCCTTAGGCAAAATACTCCTCCACAGTATAAGTGCTACTACATTTACGATATGCACAACGTATGGAATCGATACTAGACCTGATAACTGGTGCAATAATTTAATATAAACTTCCAAATGAATCTATTCGCGTTATTGATCAGTGATCAGTATAATACCTACCGGCCACACGTACATAGGACACTTCAGTCACTAACCCTACCTGCCACACGTACATATGACATTCCAGTGACTAACCCTACCCGCCACACGTACATATGACATTCCAGTCACTAACCCTACCTGCCACACGTACATATGACATTCCAGTCACTAACCCTACCTGCCACACGTACATATGACACTTCAGTCACTAACCCTACATGCCACACGTACATATGACATTCCAGTCACTAACCGACCGATATCTCAGCTTTATTACCTTGCCTGTGTGCGCCATCATATTCCAATATTCGAATCAATAGAAGACTTTTCATATCCCAGTCGGATGAAGGACCATATTGTACCACAGACGTCTGTATTAAACAGGGATATTGGATTTCCAACTTATCATCAGCGTACGTTAGTACAATAGGTGTCATTAATCTGACTAATTAGCTGTATCCGGCGTCAATGGCAGATCGTGAGGAGATATACAGAGAAGAAAGTCAGAGTACGTGAGATTGGAGCAAGACTAGGGAGGGCAGAAGGACTTTCAAATAATTACGTGTTCTTACACTGTCCTAAAGGACCACTTCTAACCATCGACATTCAATGCAGTTGTCTCACAGAGCTGTGCAGAATGTAAAACATATGTGACGGCACAAGAAACGAAGCTATACAGTGAACCTTGTGTACTGACATTAGAGACGTCCAAGTTAACAGACTCACATAATTGTACATAATAATAATAATGTTCAGTTTTATATAGCGATAAATCCACGTTACAGCGTGCTCAAAGCCCTGCATTAGCCTACATGTAGTATATTAAATTGGAAACTATTCTTAGTTTAATTCTATATGAGCAGTCGAATATAATCTATACAATTCCTGAATATCGACATTACGGTAAAATGTAATATATTATACTTTGTGATTTTAATAAACACAGACAGACAGATATTTACTCTAAATACCTGCTATGGTATATACAATATCATGACTCATATAAATACAATAAGTGCAACACAAGTACAGAGGATGTCTATAACAAATCTAGCTGATGAAGACTGTCATAGTACTGATACCTACACGTGTACCGTGCGGCAATGTTCTATTACAATCGCTAGCAAACGCAGTTACTTGCTGAGTAACTAACATAGAGGCAGATTTATCATTGCCGGTTGACTATAGTGTTGTACTTGATACTAGAATGTAGACTACATGTAATTGGTGGTCAAAAACCCATATTAAGTAATCGTGTATCTACTGCTATACGTCATGTTGTTAATGGTAACTTTTTATGTACAGACTAATTTTCTTTCAACCCAGCCGGATATTTACATACCTTATGTCATACATTAATTATTCACGACTGAATTACAACGCGTGTAGCACGGCAGTCTATCTAGACATGCACCGTCTATTTGAAACACTTACAAAACACACACAAAAGACGACATTGGCTGGCATCTTCTGAGCAGATCTAAATACTGCCAACTGATTCAGTGGACACTCTCATGCGGTCCGTATATTAGAATGACACAAACTAATGTACACCGGTCTAAGAACGTAGCACATTCTTACCTGTGTCGACTCATAGGTGAAGCCTATTATCTTCATACAAGGAAAGGTAGTTAACTAGAATGTAATTAGAGTTGTGGTACATCACAGAACAGAGAATGTTGTGACCTTTAATGCGACGTATATTACATGATTCCTTTGGGCATTGGGACTGTAATAGATTACTAACTAATACTTCATAGGAAATATATTTGGTATACGCACATACATATACAACTGTACACGGCCAGGACGTCTATGGCCAGTTACGTAGACACTCCTTGTAGAGCTTGCAATTGAAGCACGTCTGGATTTAGCTAATCAATATACACATACTAATAATAATAACCATTATTATTATCATTACTATTATGATATGGTAAGTGGGTATTATATTTACTATTACTATTAGCATCATCATGATCATCATCATCGTCGTCGTCGTCGTCGTTATCAACAACATCATCATCATCATCATTATCGCGAATAGGTTGAGCAATTTTCGAAAAACGTAACTTTCAAATTCAATCGATGACAAAATGTATAGAATACTGAGCACTCCATTTTGAATGTACGATGGAGAGGCGCTATAGTACGTTACTGTACTTATGTTCCTACAGAGGGTCACTGAACCCACTGCTAGCGCACTTCAACAAGAAATACGCGGATGAAAAAAGCATATAATCCAAGCCCTGGCATTTAGCCTAACCTCTTAACTATGAGCACATTTATATCTTACTAATGCATGCTTGAATCAATACTATCATGGATATGCCATGCCGTCTATTCCCCAGTGTGGGAAATACAGGTTATCAATATTTACGATATGCTTATCTGCTCTCTGAATGACACCTGTTTTCGTGCAAGTTAATAATGTATGAACTATGAAAGGCCGGATGCATAGCGATCTATAGTGGCTCGTGGACAACCTAATAATAAAGTATTAAACTAGATATCTGTTCTTGAATTACGTTTCCATATCAGTAGTTAAAAGCCAACCTGCATCAATAGCTGCCTATAAGCTATGTCTGGAATACAAAACGTTCTTATTATGTTGCTGAACTGGACGCCCATTGATTCCCCACCTTAAAGTTCACTTGGTCTGCAATTCTATTCTGAACATCATGGAATAATTACTTGGATCCAATATTTGCCCATTTACGAAAAAGGATGTTTGATGAGCTTAAATAGTCCATGATCTACGCTACGAACTTAGCTAGCAGTACATCCACATCCTTCTTACCTCATACATTGATTAGTACATAGTTCTACAGTTAATGTGTACGAAAATAATAGTGCAGTTTCAATATGGCCATTAGTGGACATAATACTACCAATATATGATGTACCATCTGACAGTTAGTGCCGACTAACTGATGGGAACACTGGTGGGAACAATGGTGGGAACAGTGATGGGAACAATGATGGGAACAATGATGGGAACAATGATGGGAACATGGATTATGTAAATGTATAATATATTTTATATGGATTATTTGTCGATGAGTGGTATAAAATAAGCTTTATAGCTTGATTACCAATTCTCATTCATTTTCTTTTGAATAAAATACGTATAAACCATGATGAAAACACTGATGGGAAAAGTTATAGGAAAATGATCAGAACACATTCTACAACAGTGAATATGCATTCTTTCAAATGTAAAGCACATTATATGAATTTAATATTTTACCATAGCCGATTTATATTCCATCCTGCCACTCATTACGCAATCGGAAAGAATATCTAAGTTATACAACACCACGGCTTTGAGTATGTACATGGAGTTGGCTTTGCGAACGTCACATGTCGTGAAGATATTCATAAAGCTAGATGTTGGTTTTGAAAGGCATCAGATTCGGTGACTTATCACAAATTTGTTTACATTAAATCACACCGTGACATGTATCTGACTAAGGCAACTATGATAATGTTTTTTTGGTCAATGCGGAAGTGATGCGCCAGGCAGGGACACGTAACGGACATCATCAGGAAGGACTCAGTTACCACGTGGATCTGGTGATTGGACAATAATTGACCTGTGCTTTTATATGGTCTAATCAAAGAAACACATTGGCGAACACATCCCTACCGTCAAGGGTAAAACGTTACTGGGGGAAATTTGAAACAGTTAGACTAAATACACACAACTGATCGCATGTGTAATAACGGTAAACTCCGTTGATGTAACGCCAGGAATACGTAATAGTAGATTGTAATACAAGATCTTGATGAACACACCGTCGTGATCATGACAATGCTTGTATAGAGATTGAACTGTGCAGTATATATCTACTAGTGTCTGTATATTTACTAGGAGATAGTATAATTACTTAGGATATATGTTCTATATTAGATCAGTTCCTATGTGATGAGGTATATAACCGCATCCGGATCAATCTCGCGACCACCTGATATGCTCTCGAACCCATTGTATTATTAGGAATGTTCCCATAACATTCCAATAAGGAATCAAATTACCGCTATTTAGAAGTTAAGAAATATTAAGCTATATAATTTCTACTCAGATTTTATTCTGATTGTCTATTCTACGAGTTCAATTGACACATGATACTAGAAGGTTTCACATTATAATTTTCTTATATATTTGTCAATTTGATATTCTGGCCCAATTCCGTTAGCTACTCTTGCTCTACTGAAAGTGGTTTCGAATTCTGCCAGAGGTCTTCGTGTTCTTGAATGTTTAAATAAGGACACCATGGCACACATCCGGGTCCGAATGACGATTGGAGCAAATCGTAAAAGCCGCGTGGATGTTCTGATTGCACTACTCATCCACGTCACCGTAATATTCTGGGTGTCGTTTCTCGAAGCTCTCATATCCACTATGAGACCTATATAGCGCTCTTGTAAGTGCACAATCCCCATGTATTAGAGATCGCTACGAGAGTCCTTATGGTCTCGTATACTATGAGAGCGTCAAGAAACGATACCCTGAACAACAGCGTTACACTCCCAGTCCTCTCTAATGTTCCAACATGATGCAGGCACAAGGGCATTCATGATCCCATTCTTCGCATCAATAATTTGCAGATCAAATACATTTGTCAATAGCATTAAGCAGCTAATCTATCACCTTACCGACTGCCAGAAACTCACGTCAGTGCATACACGTACAACTGTAACGCCGATTCGATCAATGTATTTAAAATATGAAAATACTACGTTTAATTTGTATAAGTGAATTAATAAGCATTCTGAACAAATTAAGCAATTGGGAAAATAGCATGTCATTTGTGTAATTCGTATTAACCCTATCAAGGCAACCTAAAAAACTGACTGTGTCTAACCCAACAGGGTTAAATGCGTTGTGAGTTCAAGTATATTTCACATAAAATGTTTTCCATCCAAAACAACGTGCTAAATATGGTCATAGTTCTTTGAAAACAAGGATGGCATTATCTAGCTCTTTAATTTTGAGAATCAGATACTATAGAAGACCCTGAGGACGAATATAATTCAAATGGAAGAAAGACATGTGTGCAGTACAGTTATAATGGGGGAATTCAGCTGGAAGTGAAATCTGTGAGACTCACTTGATAACGGTTGACCGTATCTTGGACCAATGTAAATGAAATTGAGTATATATATGTGATCCACGAAACGTTATTGAACAAAATCGCCAAATGGCCAACATACATACAAATCATACAATTGAAATGCGGTACTGATGAAGTAATAAAGCGACAAATACCAGAACCTGCCTGGGTTGACTGGACCGTACAGAGTACATGTATGTCTCAATGGTGTTCTAGCCGTACACGAGATAGCGACTGAACAGAGTGAGTGTTGGAATGTGTACACGACACGGAGCATCCATGCACTAACAGCAGCCTAGAACATAACACGCTATTAAATGTAATGAAAGGCCATGTACTTCAAATTAATTCCAAAAGGCACGATTGCTATTGTTATGGTTTAGCCAACATCTTCACCCTCGCATTGCAAACAACTCTTATCCTCTGCCAATTAATTTTGCTACGATTGACAAGCTACAGAAAGTTTTATTAACAATACAATCCTTATTAAGGAAATGCTATGTTTGCATAATGGTTTCTTGCATCAACATGATCCATGTACAAGTTTATGACTTTGCCACGAGAACTGTACACACGATACTTGTAGATGGGGAATCAGTAGAATTGTTTCGATTAAATATATTAGGCACGATATAATGGCAATGTACGCCCATTCCATTTAACGAATACTAGTACTTACAATTTATAAATAGTTCAATAATGGTATCGCATAGTCGTGAAATTGTTATCTGGCATGTAGGACAAACTTGGAATTTAGTTCAATATATTTTATTTTTGGTCAACATAGTGAATCTAACCTGTACGATTATGTACTGTCTATAACTGCTTCTCTCTTTCCCCCTCTTTTTCTTTACTTTTTGAATTGTGGTTTAGACAGATTCTTTCGCGACATTGTAGTGTATGGCATGAGGAAACCCGCAACATCCGTAGCGCTGAATGTTGCAGTAAACCTACGAGCACCGGCTGGTACTGACAGACCAGGGATGCTAACTATATTGCCAAGGTACAGAGAGCGCATCTTATCGTGAAGAAAGGTAACCTTCTCGGACGTTGATGCCGGGCTCCAGTACGGAATTTGAACTCGGGACCTTTGGCTATGAAGTCCAAACGTTCTACCACTGCACTACCACCCGCGCTCTCACAGCTTCATAGTCAAATATATGATTACGTCTCATTGATTGGAATACAGGACGTGTATGGATAAAACTTACTTCACAGAAAGTGATGCTAATCAACAGAGTGATGCTGCTCAACTCGGGGTCACATGTTCATATACAGCAATACATAGTGTAGACCAGTTTAACAGGAATACGATTGTTCTACACACTATTCTGACGCACGTCCCTGAGCAATTGACTGCAAGAGGCAGACCGTGACTCCGGCAGCAGTGGAATGGGTAAAGGTCGACTGCACGCCAGGGAAAGGAATGGAACTATTTGTAACCGTGACTTTCAGAAGCAGTCGTTGTGTTGATTGAGTTGCTACAGGTTTGACAGGAATATGTCTACAGATTGAGACGAAGTGTGCGGACCAGTGTGCGGACCAAGGCCACGCCGTTCATTACAGTTCCATGCATCAAATATCACAGCAGATTGGTATAGCAGTTTACCTTTATATCAATAACTGTTATCAACAAGTGCTTTATGGACATGCATGAACCATTTAATTGAATTGAAGTACAATGGTAAAGTAAATAGTTTGACGCTATACAAACGTAAATCCTGCAATACGCTATGACATCAGCTGCAAGGCCGAGGCAACACAAGCCTCTATCATATATCTGGAAAATAATGCATCAATTTTCGCGAAAGTTATCTTTCTGACGCGATATTGGTAGAAAGCACTATCTGTAGAGTGGCAATGCGTATATCATCCTTGGTCTGTCAGTACCAGCTAGTGCTTGCAGGTTTACTGCAACATTCAGCGCTACGGATGTTGCGTGTTTCCGCCTGCCCTGCCCTAAACTGACAATTCGTGATACTACTGAAATAATCTAGAAAGCGACAACCCCAATTAAAAGAAAACAACAAACAACACCCCAATGTGACATTGCTACCGGAAATACATATAACTGGAAATCTTTGGAAACTTTGATCATAGTATTTACTTCTAAATGTATATTTCCTATCGTTGACAAATCCTAGTAATTAGGATGATTCATTTTGTTTGTTACAGTGTTATAGTTAAACAATATCAACCGTATGGCATAGACTGTTGAATGTGAAGATATCAAATTGACTCACAGTATGAATCACCCACATCAATACGTATTATTTTGATATAGTTCAAGGTAAGATACATTTCGATATCAATTACCTCCGCATATGAACTACTAGTATTGATTACATGTACTACGAAGAAAACACACGGACATCGAGCAAGAATATAACCAGAAACCTTCGGTCTCATGGTACGATGACCACCCACTTCCCACTCTCACATTTCAAGCATAGCACTAGTGGTCGCCGTGATGAACGGCATTCTGCTACAAGTCACAGCGTATCACGACGACACCGGAGATTGAATATTAGATTACTGATGTGTCATTAGTCGAGGTTAGTGCATACTATTTCTCATTTTCCTGGAGTAACCGTCGGCTGTCCGTGGACAGTGGTGTCCATTACGTCGGTTATTGACCAGTTAAACCCACAGTGAACATCTTAATTCATGCACTAATTTACAATGAACCAGTAATTGTTCAATATCAACACCATGGCGATCATATTTATTTTTGTACACAGTTAAGACGCAAATTAAGTATCTGTCTGTCCATTGAACTAGCAACTACAGTATGCTTTAGTTTGTAGTTTTCAAGTGGAGCGACATAACCAGACAATGTGTTATTAATGTTTCACGACAAAAAGAACACATTATTCATCCAAGTCAATACGATATGCGTGTTGCTCTATAGTCTATCAATGAGCTAAGACTCTATTTCCGTATAAGAGGACAGATAATTAATGTTATCACTCCCGGGTCTGTTCGTCTGAAGAGAGATATACACTATGCATGAAGAAGTATCTCTAGGTAGAAAACACAAAACACATTATTATTCTCTCCATGTATTAGTACGGCACGAGTACTCGGTACAGGAGACATACACATCCGTACTCGGTACAGGAGACATACACATCCGTACTCGGTACAGGAGACATACACATCCGTTCACCGCACTATCAGTCGCCTAACGTGCGAGAATTTGCATGTGTCGCGGTGTGAATTGATTTGGAGTGCAACCTTTTCGTGTGTAATTAGTCCTTGTAAACATTGACGTTGTTTTGTGGGTAACCTTTAATGCTTAATTTGAACACGTCTCTATTTCTGTTCTTATAATGACATTACACGCAAGCAATACGAATAGGATAAAACTAATTAAATGTATTTCAAAGGTAAAATCTGGCCAAGAGCCCCGTAATTAAGTCTTAACAAAGGTCATTCCCAGGGGATACGGAATCAGTGTCCGTGAAAGTTACCTTTCTGATATGTGTCATGATTGTATACGATGTTACACATTCTTGCTTGTTACCATAATTGTTTCGACAGTAGCACCCAGTGCTCGCAGGTTTACTGTTTTACTACGTGCTCCAGGTGTTGCTACATGTGTTGCAGGTTAGACGCAGTGTCTGTTTACATACTACACGACTGGTGCATTTGCATCCAGGACTACTTCACGTAACATTTGTGAACCATTAGGTCCTACTAAACTTGCTTTCTTGAAATTACATGTGATGCTCTATAATATAATACTCTCACGAATGTAGATACATGAATTGCTTAGTAACACACACACACATGCACGCACGCACACTGTCTCTCTCTCTCACACACACACACGAACACACACACACACACACACACACACACACACACGCATGCTAGCACACACACTGTCTCTCTCTCTCACACACACGCACACGCACGCACGCTAGCACACACACTCACGTACACACATACTTAAAAAAGTATACTAATTTAAGTTGTAATTCACACTACTATTAAGTTGCTATCAACATGTAATCTAATTATTGCAACCATATTACATTGAAATCTAACACTAATTATATAAAATAGTTTGTGGAAAAAGTAATAGCCACAAAGACACGAGTCTGCATAATGTATCACATCTGAAAATATTTTGCATGAATGTTTTTCTATATACCAGCTATGTTTATTATGTATATCTACAAATCAAAATATGTTCCGTGTTCTGAGTAGACCTGTATACAGAGTAGATCTGTATACCACATTATCGGTGCTTTGTATGGTCTTTGACGTACTTGTATACCAATAGTTGACCCTTTTGTAACCAGCTGCCGTATGCTTGTCGTTGCATTACATTACACCGTATGTCGTAAGAGATTTATCTGGAGCATTGGCGTGGACCATCTACATCTTTTATGTGATAGTTTATCAATGAACCGAGCTTACCATACGTCTCAACATCGCTGAAGAGAGGAGCTCAATTGTTTGCGTAGAGGAATAGTGAAGTATCACCTGTAATTCATAGCTTGTGATAAGGACCTACTAATTGATCCGGCGTTGTCTCTATTTCGTCTGTGTAAACACTATAGAGAGTACACCTGTACTCAGCACAGGGCTCCAGAGCTACCGTATGACAAGGTAGAGCACATTCATCAACAACACCAGCATGCAGCGGCTAATTATGAAAACATGCGGAGGAATGTGTGCTGCATGGCCTGTGCTACACAGGTAGATGCAAGTTATATAGATATTAAAATGTATACAGATAAGACTATGATGCCAATTAGTCTCTCTCTCTCTCTCTCTCTCTCTCTCTCTCTCTCTCTCTCTCTCTCCCCCTATCACTCTCTCTC
>JAUTBZ010123596.1:12500-15601 GCA_032361785.1 Lepetodrilus galriftensis | reverse complement strand
AGTCATAGATAGTACAGACAGTCATAGATAGTACATAGATAGTACAGACAGTCATAGATAGTACAGACAGTCATAGACAGTACAGTCAGTCATAGACAGTACAGACAGTCATAGATAGTACAGACAGTCATAGATAGTACAGTCAGTCATAGACAGTACAGACAGTCATAGATAGTACAGACAGTCATAGATAGTACATAGATAGTACAGACAGTCATAGATAGTACAGACAGTCATAGATAGTACATAGATAGTACAGACAGTCATATATAGTACATAGATAGTACAGACAGTCATAGATAGTACAGACAGTCATAGATAACACAGACAGTCAGTCATAATACAAATAACCTATCCATGGATTGCCCGATAATTATGCCAATCTAATTAATTACAGATAAAGAGAAGAACAAGGAGAATGGAAATCGTTCAATGAATAACCCGACGAATAGTTACTATGGTTACAGAAGCATGTTTCCATGACGACGGCTGTCCGACTCACCCGAGCGTCTTGATGCACTGTGTGGAGTTGTCCCGGATGTCCCACACTTTGATGAAGGACTGCGACACTGTGAAGGTCATCCGGGTCAGAGGGCAGTACTTGACCTTGCCCACGTTGTTGGGGTGACCGGTGAAGGCCATCACCTCTTTGCCGGTCGTCAAGTCCCATGTCTTCGCTGTGCGGTCTGAAATACACCCCAATGTCAGTAATAAAAACAAGTATGCATCTTAGTCATAACCCACTCGTATCTTACAGCCTGCATATAGCTCTAGGTACTCTACTGACCATACGAGAGTAATCTACTTGTATTTCCCGGGGGAAAATTACCTACTTGTACCTTTCATATTGAGTGACCTACTCATCATCATACCATCCAGAGTTACCTACCTTTACTTCCTGTGAACAAGAGGTCGTTGGTAGCATCCACACACAGGACGGCCTTGGTGTGCCCTTCAGCTGTGTGGGTGCAGGTCAAAGGTGACGACTTCCCAGTGAAAGGTCGACTAGTTGACACTACAATGCTGCCCCTGTAAGTAGGACAAGGTCACACGTAAACTTATCTGGCACACTGCAGAACACCGACAGAGGTCAAGAAGGTCAAAGTACGAGAATGAGGTCTTGGTGCCTGTAGCAAGACCAAGGGGGAGTTGGGTGGAAAAGTAAGACTGAGGTCGTCAGTCTGGGGTGCGTTCAAGCTAGAATACATGAATACAATACTTTTCCCTACATGTATTGCTCGTTGAACGGCTTCGTGCATATTGCTTTTCCTACACAGCGCACGGCCTCCAGACGCGTAGTGAAAAGCATTAATACTTATATTGCTACGGGTGCTGCTGAACGGCTTCTGTAGCAATACATAAGGAATGAAGGTTGAGTCAGTAGCATTCATTGTGTCACGAGACCAAATTCCATGAGGCGCGAAGGACAAACAATGATACTGTCATTATATAGCAATACATATCAATATGTATTCTGTCGTCGCCTATGGGTGAGATATTCCCGCCGCGACGTTAAACATTAATTCAATCAAATCAATCAATATGTATTCTAGCTTGAACGCACCCCTGGTTTACTTTAAGGATGCACTACATCACGTATTCTGTATTATGAGAATACATCTCGATGACAATGCAGATTGGACTTTGTTTATCGCACACGATTCTTGACAGGACGCAACTATTTATACTCCAATTTACATATTTCATTTAACATGCATGCTTTTCGCTGTCTCATCTTTAAGATTTCTTTTCCAAATTGCCTCTACTGCACATGCATAAATCAGTCCGAATCATCTAGGTTAGAAGCTTGTGGACGTGTGTATACGTTGAGTCAGCAATATGTATTCAAGGTGCACTGTCATGTTTCAGGGCAAGGAGGAAAAGGTCATGGAGGCGGAAAACAACTAGAACCTATTTACAGGACGATGGTCGTTTACGTGGAATGGCAGTTTGAGCGAATGGTTGGACAACACGCGTGATCTTGGTCGATAGTTTATATAATCCTATTAAATGGCATGTACATAATAGATCTATACCAAACAATCAATAGTTTTACCAATGTAAATACTCCAAATGATGTGTTGTATGCTGCGTGTAATTATCAGCATGAACACAATTTATCGTAATTTTGCATACGGTATTCGTCATTGTTGAGGCATAATGTTATAAATAGAAAATTATTTTAATGAACATGATTCTTTTAGTTCTAATTATTTTGGGAGCATGATATAAGAGTAGTAAGTTACATCTTGCCGCGAAGAATCCGAATTGTTTATACTTGTGATACCTGCTATGTGTCATGAAATGATACTGTTCTGAAGAGGCGTCAGAAATACCATCATGCTGAATTTAACCTGGACGAAAGTTTTATTATATTGTGCTCACTATCTTTAACGTATGTTCATATATATATGATATGTGATGTGTGGCCGATGAGAACGTGCAGATACTTGTGAACATCATAATGTATACTACCGTCAGAAAATAAGGGAACCATACTGATATTCCTATACGGAACACACACGAACACATAAAGTGGTATTTATCAAAACTGAGTAAATTAATTGCAATGAAATGTTCAACCCAAGTGCGAAAATGTATGGGCAATACCATATTTTACGTGCATGCACGTGTCTTATTGGGTTGTTTAACGGTGGCACTTTGAATTTGCCTTTACTAAAAGTGTTATCATTATGCGTTCCCTTATTTTCTGTCGGTAGTATAATTATTATATAATACAGCTAACAACCACAACACAGTCTATACTCACGTTGTGAGCCTATGAATCTTGTGCTCTTATCCGGTGAATGATGTGGAGTTATACACTACCCTCATCTACTCTAGCGAATCTTGCCAGCTATTTATAAGTAATTACCTACCTGTGTAGTTCTGTGATGAAACCCTATCGTACATGATGAAGCAATCCCCAGTCGCAGGGCATCCCCACAGACGTGTTCAGTATAAACCTTAGCGCACGTTCACGCAACGTTCTATACATAGACACATACTAAGAGCGCAATTCGAAATCATAATTGCGATCGCTCACTTGGTGTTAAAGGCATATAAAAAGGAAAAATCATGAAAATAAAAAATATTGAAAA
>JAUTBZ010123596.1:0-10000 GCA_032361785.1 Lepetodrilus galriftensis | reverse complement strand
AATTCCTTTATAAAAAAACGCTAAGACTATGATATATCAAATGTAGCCATGAGGCAGTGTAACAGTTATTTGGCTTGAAGCGACGTTTTTTGTAATACTTACTGCATTGCCTGTAGCCTACTTTATTCATTATTTACATTGCCCATGCAAATCGTCATCAAATATGTTAAAGCCAACTTAGAGCTCTAGGAATGTCTCATTGTATGAATTTCATCATTAAAACCCCTGTTGGTAATTCTGGTACCACAGGCACTTTGGTTTATATTTAATGTATTTTTAAACAATAGCAGTCAGCTTCGCTTTACATATTAAGAATACAAAATTGAAGAACCAATATATAAGTAATAAATAGTATCAGTCTCTTTAAAAACGAATAAACTATGTATACCCCTTCGAGGAAATATCACCACGAGTATTTTTGTATGCTCTGGAGGATTTGAGCTATGCGGGGTGGCTTTGTTTTATTGATTCGTTTTAAATCATGTGAATACCTCTAAATATACTATCCGAGATGAGTCCTTCTCCGGCATGTCAATAAATAACATCAATAGACGATCCATGTCTTCCATTATTTTAGGGCTTGCTATTAAAATTGTATTGAATTGTGTGGTAAATACGTTTCATGAATTGCATTGTAGTGCAATGCATAGAGTCTTGCAATATGCGTTTGTTAGGTTCAAACTTTTGCCTTCGCATAAGTTTTTCTTCTTTTTTTTTAGATTTGTAAACTTATATATTTTTGGAAACTAGATACTAAATCAAGCCAGAAATTAATGTTGTCATTTTAGCAAATGTCAATGAAGCTCAGAAATACCAATGGCAATGTAACCATCATTATAAATTATGCGCATTTTTTACACAGTTATTTAATAAGGTTAGTAAAGTTCTAAATAGTTGTATTAAGCTGCGTTCACACCGAACGAGAAAAAGTTTCCGATTTCGTTTCGCCGAAGTTGTCACACTTATGAAACCGGAAATGCTAATTGTTACGAACGGCCCCAAATATGATGGACACATCGCTTGAGACCACCATCAAATTAACAACAAAACTGGTTACTATTGTTCTACATTTTATTGACATATTACCATAATGGCCGCAAATATTCCCTAAAGACTCTTAACTATATATTTCTATAGTTTAACAATGATTCAAACACTCACATTGGCCCCAGTAGAGAATATATTAACATTGGTATTTGCATAATACATATATTTAAAAAATGAAATTAGTCACACGACAATCAGTGTGCGCACCGCATTGTACATTGAAAACTATCGTAAACGATCTAAGACTTTCTTAGAATCTATAATAACAATGGCCGCTCGTACATTGGAAAGTTATCCCTTCATTCGGATTGGCAAGACTACATCGTGTAATGCCGCTGGATAGATAGATCCGAATGTCATTCCATATTGCATCCATTGATAGACTGACATTCTGTGTCCAATAAATACATGAACAAACATGAACATTAATGATGATTAGATTAAATGTGAACTACGGAAGCAGTATTGACATGTTAAAGTACGTAATTTCAAGAATGCGCACATAACACAACACAAGTACTAGTATACGAACATAGTATAGTACTATAATAGTATGCGAGCATCGTATACATACTATACAAGACTAAATGTTCTGTCACATGGTACACTACAATGATAATAAGTCCGTCTTTGATTTAGAAGGTAATATATAAGATCGTTAATGAAATGTCTAAACATCACATTTTTTAAAAAAACCACTAAAGACGAAACGTGCCTATGATAATGGCCTCTGTCCAGAATATGTCATACGTTTTTTTATTTATTAAAAACGTATCACTCATTAATTCCGATTTTCTTTCTACAGCTCAATGAGGCCTCGAGATTACGAAACGCTTTTGGTACGAGTGCATGCTCAAGCTCAAATTGTATATGGAGATTTGTGAACTAAACTTTAGTTGAGCACGAAATCGTACTAAAATAATAAGTTTTGTAATCTCGGAGGTTTTTGGGGAAAACTTTAAATTCATGAAATCGTAGACAGAAAATGTTCGTAATCTCTGGGTCAGACAACGCTGATATCCCCGAGTGGATTGAAGATGTCCTCTGAAACAAACCACCAGAGTATTTTTCCATACGCAACTTCGAACTAGCGTACGATCAGTCACTTGTCACAGTAAGCTGTGACTTCCGGAACTACGGAAACGCAATGGATACTTTTAACGTGGGTTTCGGTTTCTGGAAACTGAAAGTAACGTGCACCAATAAAGCGAGAACCTGGCATGCGTTTCACGAAATGGTTATACCGGAAGTCCGGGCGTATATTGAGCCGTACGTCACTTCCTGTTATAGTAAAAGCATGGTGTGAGCCCCGATTTAAGCCCGGACTACAGTACGACCGTTTCGTGAAGCACGGCCTTCTGCAGCATGTTCTTTACTCGTTAGTATAGTCCTTCATACTGTAGATATCATAAAAATATTACGGTAATTTTCAAAAAGCTAAAAGAAACTCAAGCGGAAAGCGTCCCTAAGATGTTCCGATTGAAGTTATATTTTCATCCTGCAGAAAACAGATTATGTACTTTATCGAAGGTATCTAGGCCATTATCGGGATGACGTTTCTGCTCTCGTTTACTTTACTGAACAGACATCCATCTATGTAGTCCTCAACTACACGTACGCAAACAAACAAAAATACTGTAAACGCATTTTGACACCCACCATTTAAACTCTAGACACTACATGATCGCAAAAAAACTAAACTATACCAGTCAATCTATATAGATATCAATGGTTCGTAGCTCACCTAAACGTAATAAAGATATGTTTTTTATAATGTTAATAAAACGGTTACTATTCAAGAATCACCACACAGATCGTCGAATTCGTCGAAAATGCGTTTCACGATAACTTAGACTTTGATTTGCTTCACATTTTGAAGCGTATTAGACACGTGGTCGGAGGCTGGAGATACAAACTGACGCAATCTCGACGGATTTCGATCTGTAGTGCGTATTTTTGACATGAACATCAATCATCGAATATTAGACTGACACTGTCCATCTCTTCCAATATTGCACGAATCCATGGCAAGTCTATATACAACCCTACAGAGAAAAGTACGAACGTTTGAACAACATCACTTATAATAGGGCCATCAGGTTACACTAAATATATACTGGACGAAGGGGGGTGTAAATCGCCAGACTTAACTATAGATGGAATATAGGTCATAACAATGAATACATGAATACATTTCACAATAAAATAGCAAACATTCGGAATGGCATATATTCTGTTCAGTTGGGAATTGGTATTGATTGATAAGCATGTTAACTGAAAGAATACAATATTCATTTAATCAAAAATTAATTTTACTTTTAACTGAGTAGAAAGAGACATACATTTTGTTTTGTTTTGTTTGTTTAAATCAAGATTATTTATTTGAAATAAATCCGATAAAAAAGAAAATCACGAATTGATTGTAAATCTATATTTAACAAAACTGGTTTGTATTTATTGGAGTGAATGTCGATATGTTTGTGAACAGTCGAATATATAATTTGAAAAATTCACGAATCGATTGTAACCTACATTTTAACTAAACTGGTTTACAAATATTGGACTGCTAATATCGCTTTGTGAACAGTCGAAATTGATAATTGGAAAAATAGCGGTTTTCACAATTGGCTGTAAGTATTGCAAGTAGGGATAAAGTCCATAATATCTCCACATCGTATATTGCTGGGACGTTGATAAGCATACTGTTAACGGGTTTCCGTGTATCACGCATTACAAAATGACAATAAGTCTACTGCAGTATACCTCGCTGACCGAGTTTTGATTTATACTGGTAATACGACCACGTTTTCGTGATACGATATTGCGACTGTCCAAAACAGGTTAACACGTTTATATAGTTATTTTCACACTAGAATCAATACTATTCTTAACTAAGATATTATTCGTTTTTTAAATTAAGTTTACGCTAAGGACAATGTGTATAAGCTTTCACGATACGATAGTGCAACTGTCCAAAACAGGTTAATACATTTATATTGGTATTTTCACACTAAAAGCAATACTATTTTTTAATAAGAACTCATTCGCTGAGGACATTGTGTAGAAGTGTGCCATCAATATGATATATCTATGAACTTGACCACAACAACAATCAGGTTACCGTTTCTCGAAGCTACTACAAGACGATAAGAACTCTCGTAGCCATCTTTAATACTAGTACACGGGGATCGTGCACTTACGAGAGCGCTATGGTCTCATAGTGGATGCGAGAGCTTCGAGAAACGATACCCAGGAATAGGACTGAAGTTCCGCGTTCAAGATTCTTTCACTTACATCACAGCTTGTCAGTTTAGGGCAGGAGGAAACCCGCAACATCCGTAACGCTGAATGTTGCAGTAAACCTGCGAGCACGGGCACTGACAGACCGACGATGATAACTGCGTCGCCACGGAATCGGAGTAACTCCAAGGTAACGTCAAGGTAACTCAAAGATAACTTCGACTCCAACCTTATACTTATAGTAGCCAGACTACACCATTACTACTGACGTCACAGTCGTCGCAGATGGGTGAACTATTCCCGCAGCGACGTTAACCCTCTCCCTGCTGAAGGCAACCGGAAATGCCCTGAAGTGCTGTCTCTTTGCCTAATCCAGCAGGGAGAGGGTTAAACTCCATATTCACTCACTGACATAACAGAGTTAGCGCTACTCCTAACTGTTAGCTTATACAGTTACTTAGCTCTACAACAGTTCTACGCTGGAGATGAAAGTGCTTTGATCACCATCCAGTCATGGTGGGTGGGCGTCCCATTGGGATGCTATGAACAAGTTAAAAGTTATGTCTCACACAAATAAAACATAATCTGATCCTTTATGCAGACACACCACTATTCAGAATGTACGTATTCAGGTTAACCCTAGGTGTTAACCAACTTCCTGCTGGATTAAGCACAGGTACAGCCATTTAGGGCACCTCCGGTTGCCTTCAACATGGAGAGGGATAACGTCCTCTTTGCTGGATTAGTGGCAAGATCATGCCCTTGTCAAATAAGCTTTCTGCAGTTTTAACATGTATATTGTTAACCTGCTAATGCCTGGAATGGTAGCTTGTGTTGTATAATCCCTAAGGAGTTGAGAATGTGTAATCTTGACCTGGGTAATAATAGTGTATGGCTTTGTGCAAGCACCTTGTTTGAACAGGTACATTAACCCTCTCCCTTTGAACAGGTACATTAACCCTCTCCCTGCAGGTACTGCTCTTTAGGGCATCTCTGGTTGCCTTCAGAATGTAAAGGGTTAATTGCACACACAAAATATTTTGTAAATACCGAACCTAAAAATAAGAACATGACCAATTTTTTCAATTTGTAATTTTCTAATTCTTCGAACACAATAAAAAATTTTTTTTTTTAAAGAGTCCAACAAATAAGTGGCAATCTATTCACAGTGTTAGTGTTAATGTTTATCAGTCGATATTTTTAGAGTACATACAATCCCCTTGCATCGTTCGGCTCTTAAATCGAATGCTTTCTGATTGGTTGACCTTTTAAGTTATGTTTAATTTTATTGAACGTGACCTCACGTTCAAAAACGAACTTCCAGATACCAACTTCCCAGGGTAATAGACTGGGGTTGTGTGTAGTCATAATAGACTGGGGTTGTGTGTAGTCATAATAGACTGGGGTTCGAGGATGAGGTTATGTGTAGTCATAATAGACTGGGGTTCGAGGATGAGGTAACCTAAACTTAAACCATACAGACCATAAATACTACAGCATTTCTATGGTTACCGTTAAGGTTACGTAAGGGTTTCGCTGTTCGCACAGGAATGCCCAAGCTTTGAGACTAGTTCACACTTGAACCTTCGAGTTTGCAGTCCTTACAACTAATAGTGAGTTATTGTTTTACTTAACTTCCATACGCAATGACCTACAACTGTATGTTTCCTTCTCCATTCTATTTCCGTGACACTCTCGAAATATTCTCCCTCTTCCTACTAAGTAAAATGTTCTATATTCATAATCATGATTATACCTAAAATGCGAAAACTTAACATGTGCAATAAATAGGATTTGGTCGACTGACGAGATCACATCAACTAATCGAACATTTCGTGTCACGTGAAGACCACGGAATGTATCGATAGTAACAACAACAACGAGATGTGTAACCATAGTAACAAAGCATCAATAAATATGGAGATGCATTCTCATTTGTTGTGATCGTCTAAGTTCTAATACACAGACTCTGTCAACTCTGTTAACTCTCTCCCTGCTGGATTAGACACAGACACAGCTCTTTATCGCATCTCCGGTTGCCTTCAGCATGAAGAGGGTTAAGTTAAGAACTGGACAGCTCAAGGGCGCCTTCATCTTCGAGGATGTCTATGAACTTGTCTGCGCGCTGCGACTCGTCCATCTGGAAATGAGATATTAAAAGTTAACCTGCTTGCACCTGACGGCAACTGAAGATGCCCTATAGAGCCATGGTCTAAACAGACAATTGACAATTGACCCTTGGAAAAATAAATCAAAATTGCCATGGCTGCTGAAAATGCTGTTCTTAACCTTCTCCCTGCTGAATAAAATCAAAGTGTTCTATTTATGCATGTGATTGGGGAACTTAAGTCAACTTCAGCAGGGAGAGGGTTAAAGGCATTTCCAATTACCTCCAACATGAGTAATGAAAAGACTTTTTTATTTTCTTATTGGGGTTTAGAGCTGCCTTCAAGATTATTTCACTTATATCACGGCTTATCAGTTTATGGCAGGAGGAAACCTGCGACATCCGTAGCACTGAATGTTGCAGTAAACCTGCAAGCACCGGCTGGTACTGACAGACCATGGATGATAACTGCATTGCCACGATACAGACAGCGCATCCTATCAATATCATGTCAGAAAGGTAAGTTCTGCGAACATTGATGCAGTGATCCCAGGACAGGATTTGAACCCTGAGCCTTTGGCTCTGATGTCAAAACATTCTATCATTGTGCTACCACCTGCCTCAAAGGGAAATTTGAACCTGAACCGATACCGTGGCCACCTGAGAAGAGAACTTACCTGTCGTGCCATCTCCACCATGATCAACAACTTCTTGATACCAATGAACAATCTGAAATAGAAAAGAAAACATTGGAAGACTAGAAATGACAATTGTGTTTACAAACGACAAAGTATTATCTTATCGTTGTTTGTCGACACCCTCTAAAGTCAATGTCTAACCAACATAGACAATTTATTTTCATTTTCTTAATAAATATTAATAGCCAGGAACACCAGTGACAACTGCGCAATCCTCTAAAATACAGGTCCACATTTTCCTAAACATACGTTACTGGCTCTGCTCAACTAAGGCCTCTTGACAGTTTATGTCGCAGCGGGAATCTTTCACCCATACACGACAATGACCGAGTCTGAGTGACTTATTGTTTACTTCATCACAGCGGGAACATTTCACCCATACGCGACAATGACCGAGTCTGAGTGACTTATTGTTTACTTCATCACAGTGGGAATCTTTCACCCATACGCGACAATGACCGAGTGAGTGACATATTGTTTACTTCATCACAGCGGGAATCTTTCACCCATACGCGACAATGACCGAGTCTAAGTGACTTATTGTTTACTTCATCACAGCGGGAATCTTTCACCCGTACACGACATTGACCGAGTCTGAGTGACTTATTGTTTACTTCATCACAGCAGGAATCCTTCACCCGTACGCTACGATCACCGAGTCGGAGTCACAAGGATGACTTTCACATGACATAGAAACAACATTACTTTTTTCCGTTGGTCCTCTTGCGGATGAGGTCCATCTCGTTCTTGTGGAATGACTCGATTCCTTCCAGCACTGCTATCAGCTCGTCACTGGTGGCGATGTTAGACACGTGCACCACACTGCTGAACACATTCAGCATCTCCATGTCGTGCAGGACGTCCTTCCTACTGGTAGTGCCGATGACCAGCAACTTTCTGCCCTGAAACAATTAGAAATTTAAAATAAGAATTTTATTTTTTCGATTTTTATTATTTATTTTGTTAGTATTTAACCTTCCCGATATGAAATACTTTAAAAACACTTGTATTATGCAGATGCAAATTAAGCACAAATGCTAAAATTGACTTATTCGCAGGAATTAAATTATTTGCATTTGCAAAAAGAAATATATACGGTATATAAAATTTAAATAGATATTATTAACATAAACTCATGTAATAAAAGTATCCTAGTAACATGATATCTGGCAACTACAAATGTAACCAGTGCATAGGATTTATCAAGTGATTACAGTAGCGATGTCCTCAGATTTTCTTTTGTGGTGAAGTGCATGCTAGAGCGTATTCGATTCAACACTCGACCTACCATAAGGTGACGGTCGCATGATGAAATTAGCCAATGAGGGTACTCTTATCATTATGATTGTTTGGTCATTGGCTAATTTAATCACCCTAGGGTTGCTCAAGTGTTTGAAACGAATACGCTCCCAGACACGGGCCATGTTTATGCAAGCTAAGGGAAACAACTCTTCCTAATTCTAGCATTTCACATTAGGGGCCTGCTCCTTTCTAGCTGTAATTTCTGTACTTTCTGTCCGACGCATGCGCAGTTACCAAGGATCAACACAGCACATTGTAACTGTGCATGCGTCGGACAGAAATTACAGCTAGAAAGGAGCAGGCCCTAGAGCTGCTCGACTTTCCAGAGTGAGCGAGTGGATATTGAGTTTAACGTTGCTGCGGGAATCTTTCACCCATTTAAGATGATCGACTTTTCAGAAAGCAGCTAGCAGCTTTGGAAGATGCGAGCGCATGTCACATGACAGCAAGGGTACAAATCAAGCAAAGCCGGCTCACTTCTGTCCAACTGAGATGCGCTGCTCACCTGATACTGTCGCAAGTTTGCTAGAAATGTGCTGAGCAGCTCACAAATAAAGCAATCTAGCAACCGGAAGTACCTAATGAGGCACACTAAATCTAGCTGGTATGGCATAAACTACTAAAATTTTACTTGTATAACATTAGCTGATTTTAATGGTAGACATGTAAACCAATTAATTTATAAATGCAGGCCTTAGTCGACTCTCTCCGTGCTCAATGCAAGGGATAGTGTTGACCCCTGAACTTACAAGTGGAGGTGCTTTCTTCAGAAGAACCAGCAGGGACTGTAATACCAGGTTAGAGAATCTGGGTCCAATGGGGACGTAATCTGGTGGGGAAAAAGTAAAAACCATTCAAACATTTCCCAAATCATTTGGAATATATGACCAGAAATCTAAATATCATTAATTTAGTAGGTGATGAAAATAGTTGATCGTGAAGTAATGGCTTCGAAACCAAAAATTCTGAAACGACAACTGTAAAGAATAGGTATTTGAACATTTTGCTTTAATTTTCAGTAAACAAATTTGAAAGGTTGCATTAATAATATTAGAAAAGAAATATGAGAGCAAGTAATCTAGGCTACAGCTATGATTACCAATGCTGTGAATCAAAATTAACCCTGTACCCACCCAACAATCTGACACATTAACCCCACAACCACCCAACAATCTTACACATTAACCCCACAACCACCAAACAATCTGACACATTAACCCTACAACCACCCAACAATCTGATACATTAACCCCACAACCACCCAACAATCTGATACATTAACACTACAACCACCCAACAATCTGATACATTAACCCTACAACCACTCAACAGTCGGGCATATTAACCCTCTACCCACTAACAATCTGGCACATTAACCCTCTACTTACCTAACAACCTCTCGATGTCATCAATCAGGATACAACTAAGAGGAGACTTGTACGCATCGTCGAATATCTGGGCAGGAAATAAATGTGAAATTTTATTACTTTAAATAACATGTTATTCTAAAAACACTTCCACTCATCATAGTTGGTTGTTGGTTGATTTGGGGTTTAAAGTCACTTTCTAGAATCTTTCACTAATATCATGACTTGCATGCATATGT
>JAUTBZ010123585.1:0-15603 GCA_032361785.1 Lepetodrilus galriftensis | reverse complement strand
GACTTCTGAATAGGCAGTTTTCCCAGGGTGTTTGACAGAAGGTAGTGGAGTCACAACAGCTTGGGTTTTCGAGGATGTCAGACTGGATGCCAGTGGCAGATTTCTTTGGGAAGAGTTTATATGTGAAATGTATTTTATGTCTACGGTGATAAATAAGATCTGAGGACTGGAATCATATTGATCTATCAGCGGTAATCTATCAGGTCATGTTACAATATTATGTGATTTTCTGCAAGGCGGTTGACCTCACTGGTAATTTGCAATGAAATTCATATACCGGTACTCAAAACATGCAATACATTTGTCAGAAATGCATTTACAAATATGATCAATTGATGGTTAGATCGTGATATATTTTAATACATTTTAGGTATTTTCTGAATATGTTGCAGTTATATTTAGATAAATGGAAAGTACTTAAAACCTTCTTGCTTTTTAGTTATTACTTACGGTATCATCTTTTCGTTTGTGAAAGGATTACAACAAAAAAAATCAGGGAAAATTTATTCCTTGTTCATGTTTAACCTTGGATTTTTTTGTCTAATCATGTCATGTTTGTATTATCAGCTATGTTGATTGACAAGTCTTAATGTTCTTGTTCTTTGCATCAGTGGTTGTATACGCTCACAAGGGATTGCATCAGTCTTGTTGCTAGGCAACCTGTGTTGTTGATGAAGAAAAAATGTTAACGGGAATTTGAAAGATGAAACTACCTTGATCAGGATTATTTCATGAAAGAAAATGTAATAATCAATGTTTGATCCAATTTCGTTACGGTTCAGAACATTATGGTTTTAAATATTGTACACTCTTTTATCATGTGAATATTATTCTCATCTTCATAATGAATAATATTTCAGTTTATTGTCCCAGTGTGATTTTAAGCCATAATGATATGTGCATATTATGACAGTTGACCTACATCTGATTCTATTGGCTGTTTGCTGAACTGGTGGTACAAATAGGATATATCTTTTAACTCGAGCAGATTCAACTTTTACTGTCACATTACATCTGTGTCAGAACATTAAATGTGACACACTGTTCGGTTTACTATCAACTTTATGTCCCTTCTGAACATCGCAAATGGGTGAAAGATTCCGTTAGTGACGTTAAAATCCATACTGAAAGTTTGCTTTTTGTAAAATTCTGTCCAATTGCCATATAAATGTTTTATATCTACCAACATTTTCAGATCGATACAAATCACTCACATATTACCCTATATCATTCATTGAATCCAATAAGCATCACAAGTCTTGAAACAATATTTTAACAATGTGTGTAATGGAATTGCAATTTTAGCAGTCTATTTATGCATATTAGTAACATTTGACCAAAAAAAGCCAACTTCACAATATGTCTGTCTCATGTTACAGAACTAGATCTGATAAAGGCTAAAGAAGGCGGAGCCCCTCTCATTGATAAGACAGAAATCGACATCGACAACGATGTCCCTCAAGAATCTATCAAAAACCCTATCATCAATTCGGCGGAAATCTACGACTACCCAAAGGGGCGCCCACAGGAGAAGACGATGTTCCACGATGATGTCAAGGACGGCTACCGCACCAAGGACCAGGTCAAGAAGGCTGACAAGGTCAAGGACGTTGGTGTCGCAAGGAAACCTTGGAGGTCGGCAGAGGGAAAGGTCGTGGACAAGGTCAAGCATGTTAAGAAGGAATGCACGCGAGAGGAGTACGAGAAGTTTAAGCAGAGTCTGCTGGAATACCATTGTCACAAGTTCACCGAGCCCAACTGTCTGACAGAGGTCAAGGAAGGTACGTTGTTGTATTCGCTCCAGTAGCGTTTATTAGAAGGATCAGTATATTCAGGGATGGAACTTAAATTTAAATGCATTGCAAATGCTCGAGCATGAAATCATATTAAAAAACTTTCATGATGTCGAGGCCAGGGGTGCATTCAAAGACACAAGCACTTGCCAAGCGGCTTACCAAACTAGCCACTGTCTCAAGAGTCCCATGAACCGAACATGGGACAGGGAACCAGTTTAGCTAAGCGGCTTACTCAGCCCTTGTGTCTTTGAATGCACCCCTGGTGTATGTGCTAAAGGCCATTGATTTAGATACTTTAGTTCCATGTTGTATTCTCACAGAGAAATACTGTATCCTGATCTTCCTAGAACTAATCGTCCACCCAGTTTATGCTTTGTAGAGCTTTTGAAACAAGTGTCCAGTCTAACTAGTGATTGATGTCTTGTGCTCATTGTCCACCTTGAATGATTTCGTATCGCTTGTTGTCTGTTCCAGAGCGCGAGTACCTGGCCATCCTGATGTTCAGTTTCTACGACCGTGACCTTGACTTCTACATGGAGGCTGTGGAGGCGCGTGAGATGGAGCAGAAGGAACACTTTGAGCGGCTGTCAGATGCCTGCGTTCTGGCGGACATGATCACGTATGCGGACACCAACCCACGCGACGGAAAGCTCTCTGTCAACGAATTCATTGCTGCTTTCAATGGTGAGTAGATCCTGGCCTCTTAGAATAAGTTCTGGCATCACGTCAAATATTCTCCGCTATGATGTAAAACAAATTTCCACTAAATCTAATAAGTTTTGGGGAATATGTTCAATAGTGTTCTGGTGTTCTGTACTCTGATACCTGGTGGTCTGTGTTCTGAAGATCTATGCTCTGGTGTTCTGGTATTTGGTGTTCTGGTATTTGGTTCTCCAGTGGTTGTCATCATTCATTGTATTCCCTACGTATACTCAATTTTCACATGTCATTTTACCAATGTTGGCTCTAGTTATCATTTCAAATGTTGATTGTCTATTACAAACATAATTGAATTTTCACTTGATACTATTAATCTTAATCTCCTATTCAACTTACTTCTAAAAGCTTCCCCAATAACTTCTAACTTTCCACTTACTTTCTATTGCTTTGATGTAAGTAGAGCCAGGGTTACTTTTTATCCATTTATTAAATGGTTATATTATATTAGAAAGAAAGGTGTTCCTTTACTGTAGCAACTGTTTACATTTCCACTGCTATTTTAGCCTCTTGTTTGAGAAGTAAGTTAATTGAGATGTATGATCTCTTTGAAGTCCTATACTTTCAACTTTAAATTACACTGGTGTATGGACAAGAAATGCCAATAATGGCGAAAGCAAAGAAACCATTGTTGTATACTGTCTTGTGATAGCTATGCCTTAGCTTTCATGGACGTTCAAGTCATTATTCAGCTACATATTCCTTACCTTGTCCAGGAACTGTCCTGATTTAATCTAAGAAAAACATGGAATATTATTAACGAATATCAGAAATGATATCTTGAAAATAAAAAAATCCTATCATATTACGGTATATCTTGAAAATAAAAAATCCTACTTATACAATTATGTGTATTTAAGCCACATTTATTCTCTCCCTGCTGGATTATGCACAGACACTACTCTTCAGGGCATCTTCAGTTGCCTCAAGCATGGAAAGGGTTAATAGGAAGATTTAGATTTTTTTAGACACCTGTGGTTAATACATTGTTGATAATTTGAGCTATTTTCTTCACCAATACATTTGTACCTTCCATGTACACAGGATCATCTGAAGCCAGAACTGTCCCACAGGAAGTGCAGATCATCCCGACCTTGGCTACTGTCGGCAACGGCCTTGAACTCAAATGTGGACTAGCCAATGCTGAAGCGGTCATTTGGAGACGATTCACATTGGATATTCGCGATCTGAAGAATGATAAAATCACGGTAGGTGTCTTGTTCTCAATGTCACTGGTTTTGTTATGGCATCAAACTGATCAAATTGAAGTACGGCAAAATGTTTATATCTTAATTTTTAGGAGCTGCAGGTAGATCATTGCTACTGGGTTCAAATCCCGACCCCAGAGCCTGGCATCAATGTACTGCAATACAAAAATAAATAAAGCGACATCATAATTATTTCCAATATATTAATATTGCGGTACAGGTAGCGAAATGCTGTAATAAAAAATAAATGGCAGAATCTGTTTCTGATGTCACTGTGGTTACTCGCCAGGTGTTCGAAGATGGCTCGCTGTTCTTCTCAAAGGTCGGAGTTCACCACATGGGCAACTACAGCTGTGAGGACTCCAAGCATCCTCTGAGGAAACAGATCCATAGTCTCCGTGTTCAGAGTGAGTAGGAGACACCAGTAGGAGACATGATTCTCCTTTCTATTGTATATTGCGATACCCATTGTACCCATATAATGCAATCTAGCAAATACCTATTTTGACAGAAATGCTAGAAGCAGACATAAAAGGCAGAAAAACAACGTGCTGAGTGTGTATAGTTGATGCTAAAGGGCTATAGGGTCAGTAAGTCTCGTCGGGGTCATTTCCGGTGACAGGAAGAAGTTCTATGGTTGCTATGAACGATGTCTGAATCGTTACGTTTTCATGTGAGGTCACAATGGGATATCGTCAAATGTGTAGCGCATTTGAGGTGTTTGACCAGTTTATGTCGCTGGATATTGAATGAATCTCGGGATATCTCGTGTCAACTTACGGACCCTATTGAATATGAAAATGTTGATAACCAGTGAGAAGGAATAACTTCAATAAGAGGAGTTACATGAAGTATGTGTAGATAATAAAAATATATGCTGTAGTTTAAAGTAAAGACTAATATTGGTCCTTGAACAGACCAGACATTAAATAAAAACTAGATTGATTGTCTACTGTACAAACACAACAAAGATACGACAGAAATCAACTGCCTTACATTACAGGTAACAGCATTGCACAATTTCAACACTTGCACAATTTCTCTAGGAGATTCTGTGCATTGTATTCATTTATCACATTTTCTGAAATACTTGACATGCATAAATATTTTCTTAACTTGAATACTGTCGCTATTGTCGCAATTTTAACCCTCTCTGTGCTGGTGGCAACCAAATGAGCTGTATCTATGTCTTAATTAATAGTATTCCAATTTGAATTGTTATTCATGCTAGCAAGTTCCCTACAGTGCAGTCTAGATGAAATGCTCACTACACAGATGAAGAAAATAACTTTATTTTACTTGTACAGTAGACCTCGCATATACCGGCCTCGGCCTCGGATAAACTGGACACTCGCATATAACAGACTGAATCTCTAGTCCCGGTCCCGTCTAATACTAATTGCGGCATATGCGTATAACAGACTTCGCATATAACGGACAGAAATAGCCGGTCCCAATGAGTCTATTATATGCGAGGTCTACTGTATTTTAACTTTTAACTAACATCATGCTGACATAGATGTGTATGTAAACGAGATATCGGACAAAATATCTTTAATTATCATAACAAGTGTAATAATGTATTCATTTGTTCTCTCAAACTTGACACAATCTCAATGTACAAATATCACATGTATACTATTGCCTGGGCTTAAGTCTCGTATTTCTGTGAGCATGGCTATGTACTGTATAGTAAGGTATTAATTGAGCGACTTGGTGAGCCATTATCTTTGCAATTGTTTTTAATGTGTCGCTTCATGTTTTATGGTTGTCACAAATGGGTGAAAGTTTCCCACAGCTACGTTAAAACCCATATTGTTGCTCACTCGTGTTTCATGGAAAGCATAGTTGTCAGTCAACTGTAAGTTGTATTGCACAATTATTTTCACATTAACCTAGCAGGTGAATATTACTTGTATGAAAAAGCAATTTGGGGTTGGGTCAAAAGTGTCTAATTGTACGGCCATGTGTGTTTTGTTTTGCTGATTTACAATGTACCAATAGTTATGACATCCTAACTAGTTAAGAGGGTTTATGAACAAGGCCAACAATCTTGTCACAACATAATTCTATAGTAACTAACATTGTTTTACTACCACCAAGTACATGTACTACAATATCACTGGGATATTGTGGTGAAATCGATTAAAACCTAAAATCAAAATAAATCTTATAACAAAAGTGTATTTCAAATATTGTACATGATGAATTGGGTTCTAGTAGAAATGTAAAGAAATTAAGCAAGATTTCATAAAAACAAATGCCAAGTTCAGGGCAGGGATAGAACTTTACCTTTCAAAACTACTAGCACAAATAATGATTTATAAAAACATTAAATTTCTACTAGGATACCTTTAACATTTGAGAAAGGGTTCGGGCTAGCTAGCGGGCTAGTGTTACCTGTAAGATGATCCCTGAATAGATTGTTGACGGTTCAGAATAAACATGCAAACTGTAAACAGTTCACAGTAAACTGCTGTTATCTGCACACTGATGATAGGAAATCCTGGCAAGAGACTAGACTCTATATATGAAATTTGAAGTCTTGTATAAAGAAAAAGACAAATTAAATGTTGAAAAAATGTAATCTCCAATGATTAATGAAAGAAAAACAGGAATGACCCAGATATGAAAATATGACTCTGAATTTTTCAGAACAAAATAATTCTACATTCTCCAGATGTCACACATGACAATTTGTAATAACAAATGCTGGAGGCAACCAGAGATGCCCTAAAAAGCAGTGTCTGTGCCTAATCCAGCAGGGAAAGTGTAAATGTCTAATTCTACATTCTCCAATGTCGCACTTTGGCATTTTTTCTGCTGTAGTGTAGTCTGATGACTGCATTCTCCGATGTCAAACTTTGGCAAACCTATGCTAGCAACCGTTGGATCCTTAATTTGTAAACATCTTTTTCAAATGCTAGGATCCAGAGAGTACTGTATTTCATAAAATACATCTTAATTAATTTATTTTCTCGTGGAAACAATGGTTGGTCTCTGTAACAGTATGTGGCTTCACCCATGGTCGTTTTCCAGTGCAAGTAATTTTCTGTTGCTGAATATGTCCAACACAAGTACTCCGTTGGTCAACTACAGTTCTTCCTGGCTCCAGGGTCACGGTTCTGATCTGGTCGAGAGTTGTCTATGGAGGACCCAGGGGTAGAGATGCTCAGATGGTATCTAGGACCCAGGGTAGATTGATGTTATCTTGAGATGGAATGTGATCATTCACACTGCTGGTTGGATTCTCATGGCTCACTGACATTGCCCGTTTAAGCTCAATTCCTGAAATAACCAAAGAGTACTTTCTGAAGTCTTGATTCAACTAATTGATATTTGATTCCCTAGTTTATGGATCCATCAAATCTGTAAGCCAGGTAATCAAATACTTTGGGTGTTCTTAAATAACAATAATAGTGTTAAATGTATTAATCGTCATGAATATGTTGTACAGTAGACTGACGTACCCAATGTTCAGGTGACTGCAGTTCGATGACTGTTTGTACTTGCTCACTCTCTGTTGTCTCCAGTTCAACTGAAACATGAGCATACGTGTATGTAGTCAAGAATAGGTGAAACGATATTTGGGGGCACTCAACCCCTGAAACATGATCATAATTGCCCACAATAGCTGAAACAATGTTGTTTTGGCACACACCCTGAAACATGACCATAATTTCCCACAATAGCACAACCCTTGAAACATGACTAATTGTCCATAATAGCTGAAACAATGTCGTTTTGGCAGTCAACCCCTGAAACGTGTCCATATAATAGCCAAAACAATATATTTTGGCACTCAACCCCATAATTGTCCACAATATGTTTTTTGCCACTCAACCCCTGAAACGTGACAATAGTTTATTACAACAGAACAGATGAACCAATGGTGTGTTTTTTATGCACCCCACCCATCCCCCAACATTGGCATTCGTGTACATTTGTGTCCATAATAGTTAACAATGGTGTGTGTATATTATCTGTATCTAGAAATACAATCCTTAGCAAAAGCTTTTATTATTTTGTAAATGACTAAATGTCTAGAAGATGCTTACCTGATTCTGCAATGTCAAACTCTATGTTCCGGAGTTCAGCCCAGATACCTGGTTGGTATTCCATGACTGATTCTTGTTCCCATTGTATCTGAATATTGAAAATAGATGTTCCAGTTTATGAATACTATACAATCATATTACATGTATTTTATGTGGTTACGTATTTATCAATTTCCTATTGGGAGCCCTTGTGCCGCTGACCTTTCATGAACTCTGAATAACACAATCGTAGCCAATAGATAGCCAATTAAATAAGTGCGTTGATAACCAACTGGTCCTTGTTCATTATATTATACACACTACAGATAGTTAACATTCTATAAAAATGTTTGTTGTGAACTGGTTGTATCTTACGACGTTAAGTATATTGAAAGTAAGGTAATGTTATCAAAAGGTCATCGGAACAAACATTGAATCAAGGTTTTGTTAGATGTTTGTGTTGGAGAGCATTGGAAATGAATTCAGATTTAATTTTGCAATTGTTCACCAGAGAATTCAGACATTCAATAGACTTACCCCAGCTGTTTCTTCGTCTGAATAATGGCTGATGTCGGAGTCAGAACCACCTGTACGACAGAGGATATATCGTTAACAATAGTATCATCTAAGATTTGTGTGTAATTGTGATATTAATATATATGTTGGTTGATATTTCATGCTACTGCTCCAATTTTAGCATGCTACATTCATGTATTTAAATAATAGATCATAGCACTCTCTTTGCAGTGCGTTAGCTATCAGCAAAGAGAGCGTTATGGTCTCTAAAAATTAGTGGATAAGAGAGGTTAATGAAAGGATACCCAGCGCTACAAGAGTATTAACTCCCATATTAACCCTCTCCTTGCTGGATTAGGTGCAGGCTCTGCTATTTAAGGCATCTCCGGTTGCCTTCAGCATGCAGAGAGTTAATGTGTCAGCGTTAAGAGACTCATAGCATGTAACATTACTATTTTGTGGAACTGAGCCTTTATCTTTCTAATGCCATATTTTCCCGACCAAATTATATGATCTTTGTCTGTTATCCGTACAAGATCAATTATGAATGACAATAATATTGTTAATACTGGATATTGACAATATTATTGACTGTTAGTGGGTGCTATTGAAGCAAAGATTAGTGTTGTTGATGAGGAAAAAATAATTTCATCAATAATAATGTACATGTATCAATATTATTGTAATTTATATTGATCGTGTATGGGCCACTTTAGTTAGTAGTGTCCTTACCTCCTAAGCTGTTGGGAGAGCTGCTGCGAACCTGTGTGTGAGGAACTGGGGTGTCTGCTTGTTGAAGGAGGTGACACCCAGACAAGTGGTTCACCAGCTGCAACTGGTTGCCGTCCACACCTGGAGAAAGAGAAGTCCAGATAGAGGGTAGCCATTAAACACTTATTAAAACCATACAAGCATAGTTTGTTGACAAATTTCATGGGCAAACGTATTTTACCTGAAAGTATGTAAATTAGTGTGCCTACACATGTTTATTGGGCGATGGGATACATTTTCTGCAGGTCCCATTGGTTTTCAATATTTTCATAGTTTTGTATTTTTCATCATGAGATAAAAATGTACACAAAATATATTATAAAAATATTAAAAAACGGAGGGATATGCTGAAAAAGTAGCTTGTTGCCCAATGTACTTGTGTTGACACATCAAAGGTACATACTTTCAGGTAAAATGTTTGACCATGTGAAATATGTTAATGTGATTGAATGCTTTTAAGGTTTTCCCCCATCATACTATACCCGCCAGGGGAATGCCTCGTTTTATATCACATATTAAACTTCAGCTTCAAAAAAAACAAAAAAATAGCTAATCCCAGCAACTCTTGTCAAGATCAAGATGTCCATTCATTGTCCATGGGAAAGCCATGTTGCTTCCAAACTATCAAACAATTTGCTATTCACACGATTATTCTAAACACATGAATGTATATCAGTATATTGCTATAGTGTTTGACCTCTGTTGCTCAAAAATGGATCCCAAATTCATAATTAAAAATACAACTTAATACAATCTAATAACACTACACTACATTTCCCCATGATATAGGGAATACTAGTTCCTTGTTGCATAAACACATTAGGGAATTAATCAAGGGGAAAGTGTAGTTATGTACATACCTGCATTGGTTCCCAGAATGATGTCGAAGTTTGGGAGACCTGTCGGAGAGCTAATCTCGCTGTCATCACTGTCATCGTCACAAGTCTAAAACACATAAAATTTAACACTGTGAAAAACAACACGATTACATATTTAGCTATATTATAACCTAACTGCTGTGATGCATATATATTATGTGACGGGAAATTTGACCATTAGGTCTGATAAATTTTAAAAAATAAAAATTAAATGTTCGAAAATGTATGTACAATCAAATACATACAATAGCACAAAATGATTTGTAATTAACTTTATAATTTATTTGGGGTGGGCGAGTGTTTGTATATAGGAGTGAGCATCCAAGAGAAATATGTCCATATCTAATGCACTCAAGTGAAATGTCAATGGATTCTAATCTAATCAACCAGTCCAATAGTGTGAATCAGACGGTTTCCAAGAACGCCTACTGGTACTATGAAAGCTAAAAATAGCTCTGGTAATTCCAAGAGTATTCTTCCAAGAAAGCTGGCCAAATGCCAAGTTTACAAGTTCCATGAATTACGCTTAATGTTTCCATATTTCTAGGTATACTGCAATTCTATGAACACACAGTGATGCAGTATACACATTCATAATACCTGCATCGATAACATAGAGTTATCAGTGTAGGTCGCGATCAATATATATACAGGTATGTGATAATTATAAGTAAAGAACTGATGCATACTCAACCTGGTACCCTGTGTGTGTGTGTGTGTGTGTGTGTGTGTGTGTGTGTGTGTGTGCTCTCTCTCTCTCTCTCTCTCTCTCTCTCTCTCTCTCTCTCTCTCTCTCTCTCTCTCTCTCTCTCTCTCTCTCTCTCCTAAGACAGGGTACCAGGTTGATGTATGCTACAGTAGTGGTCATTATCATTGGTGCATGCAAGAACATTAATATAACATAGAATTAGACCGTCACACCTGTTGGCCAAAATCCCAATCTGTTCATAGCATCATCACCAAGTATACTAGTATACTGTATAGTCTGTGCAAAGGCCTATTATTCGGTCCGAAGTCAGAATATGAAATTATGTCATAATTCAAATTCTCACTTTACAATACAAGTAATAAAGGTAAATGTAAATAATAAAGGTAAATGTATAGTTATGTTTTCCAGTAGAAATCTGAGCTAACCTGCACAAAGACTTCTTCCATGTCCTCTTCATGTTCATATGATGGCTTGCTTTGTCTTCTCTTGTATACAATAGACCTCTTGCCTGTTGACATACATACAGATGGTTCTTTTCAATTGAATAAATGTATTTCACAATGAAACATAACACTGTCAGTAATATAACTATTTGAAAATAAATTGCTTGTTCATTTTTAATTACCTTTTGAAGATTTCCTTTTCGTTTCCACTGTAGACAGAAATTTATATCTGCGAACCGCCATTTGTCCTTTTGATGAGGTGCCCAGTACCCTTTCCACGTCTGGCAAAGAGTTCAGTGCACACCGGAAGTTGGCCTTCCATTTTTTGGGATCTTCTTCTTCTTCTCCTTTCACATACCTCACTGAAATAGTTTTGAAGAATATCTAGTGGTTTTTTTCTTGACAGTACCACTATCTCGATTTTACTCTCATAATGTTAAATTATATTATAATGTTGCTTATACAGTTTTGTTTTCTATTTCATTGAGAAACGCAGTCTACATTTTTTCATTTTTAAGGAGTAGATTAAAATATTTTACAGTCAAATCTACGCAAAGCACAATCAAAACAAAAGGCTGAAATTACCTTTTGATATATATTTAAGAATTTAAGTAATGTAAGGTTACGGGGACGTTTACACGAATATAATCAGCACTTCAAAATTGTTCATACATTAGGGCCAATGACGGATATATCCCTGCTTATTTGAGCTATACAAATATTAGTACTAATATTATAATATATAAGTAAGCCTATTATCGACGTTAACGTGTGATGAATTACACAGTGCCCGGGTAAAATTCAGCCACGGGTAAAATTCTGCACGAGAATATGCATTTCTTATATTATTCATATTCCAAATATCTGTTTAATAATTACTTGTATGGATTGCCCAACATTCGAAAATGCCGGCGTCTTTCTCCAAGGTCCAGCCGTGGCGCGCTGCGTGCCTCCAGGGAATCTCGAATGTTGTCCGGTTGGCGTCCACCCAGCGAACGCCGGGTACCGTCTTCTTATCCAGGTGGTTCTCTAGCCAAGGCCGCATCTTCTGACGATCTATTGGACGTACGAACCGTCTCTCCCGAATCGGGGTTACCTTCACTTTAGGCATGTTCTTTCTGAATAATATAATAACAGAAAAATATGTGTAGGCCTACTGACGATATTATGATGAGTATAATTATGGGATAACGGTTTATTGTTTGAAAATCAGAGGGTATCAATCGTAAATTATATATTTTATATTTTTTTTTATAAATATGACTTGAACACCGAACGCACAGTTCAACACAAAATATAGAGGTTAGGCCTACTTCACTGTATTTCTGAAATATGTTTTATGTCCTCGAGTGAAGTTGGGAGCCAATATTATCAGAGTGGCGATATATATTTGGTAGATGTATTTAATAGATTGTTTCAAATGAAAGAAAATGTATACCAGAATACACATTGATTTTCCTGTAGCTTGCATTGTACGATATATATTTTGATTTCCGTTAATTTTATTGGTATTTAATTATTCTTTAATTCGATTTTTTAGAAGATGCTGAGAAAGGATAATATACAATCCATCAAACACAATATTATTTTATTCAGCTTATTCCATTAATAACTTACAGGAAGGGGTTAACAATTTTGAAATCATGTGGGCCGTATCTAGTATCTATACTGCAGTATATGTATACCCAATCTCATTCATTTTGAAATAAATAAAAAATACTGATATAAACAATCAACATTTAAAATAAAAAATAAATATACTACCATTAAAAATATCTCATATAAATTATTTCTGGTGTATTGATTAATAGAAATTAATTAATTAACTTGTTTTAGTAACTTTAAATAAATATTTGTAGGAAAGAATACGAAAATGTGTGGAACGATTTTTTTTTCAACACTGTTAAATTATTTGTAATAACAGAAAACGTACTGTACTGACAGATTACATTAACTTTCAAACAATTATTTTTTTAGTAGTCAAGCGAAGTATCATTTTCAGTCATGGACAAAGATCGTGAATATGAAGTTTACAAATCACTTTCTGATATTGTTTTAATATATTTACTGGTATTAATATATACATGTATAACCTTTTGCATTGGGTACAAAATTGAAAATATTTCAAAATGTATGTATTGAAATAAGTTATTCATTGACGTTGAATAGTAGGCTATTATATTATTCACTTATATTAATGTTATTTGTGTTACTTTTAGCTATTGAAAAACAACCGACATATTTTCAACAAGTATACGTAGATATCTTGCCTATAGATGTAACTACTGTAAAATAGTGTTTCTTACTATGAATATTACATGGGTTTACTTTAACTATATAATTATTTATATTTAAATCATATATATATATAACATATTTAGAAAAGAATTGATCGAGGTAGGCTTAACACAAATAGAACATTGAAAATGGCCCTATATGTTGAGGTGTCCTCGTGTTTTTAACAGATTATGACATGCGAGTCGATATTGTACCTTATCTCAACGGACACCTTGAAGTACGGAGCCTCTTGATAAATGACAGTTGTGTCAATAAATTAGAACGTATAAAACAAATATCATGAACTGACTTCATTATGATCAATATTGTATAGGAAATGTTATCAAATAGAAAGGATGAAATTCCATAACTAATTTTCTTGAACAGCGTATAATTATATGCCCTATGTGACCATGGTGACTACTGGTATCTTTGGCATTGGCATCGGTTAGTACATTCATAAAATTCATTTGTTGACTTCAACACAGTCTCTTCATATTGGTTTCATAAGCAATAATATATAACAGTCTTGAAAACTTGTTGCCACCATTACGTTAACAGACTGCAAAGTTTTAGGCCTATAATGTTCTAAGCATTGTGTCTCGGTCTCTATACGCACATCGATAGCTTCAAAATCACATAAATGGGATTACATATTCCACTAAATTATCGAAATATTGATTTCAATAACTATTAAGGTATACAACTCCGACCATATGTATCTGAACACTTGACAAACTAATTAATCGTCTGTCGAGCTCTTACCGGTAAGTGCTTTTACGGAACCGTTTACGATTTTGTTCCGAGCGAAAATATAACTAGGCTACATCCAGAAGAAAACTCCATCAGTCAGTACATGTATTCCGTAGGTAAGTGTAAAAGGTATAACTATTTGATATCTTACTGTTTAAGAAATCAGTGTACCTAAGAATTATCCACGAAATACATCAATATATGGTAGAAGTCAAATCAGACGAATTGCCTTGCTCGGTTGGGCAATGGGCCCACCTACAATTCCTACATGCAGCTGGTTGGCTGACGAAGTCACGTGACGTGGGGATTTCCAGGAGTTTCGCTTTTTTCCCCATACTTTTGTTATCACATGTGCATGTGACGACCATGCAAACATCGTGAGTTTCACTGGAATTACACGGTTTATTTTGCTTCCAACTATTTAACCAGTTATTCATGTGATATGATCATATAGTTATAGCCAATGCCAATATTGCAGGCATAGCCCTACATTGCGAAATTTGGCTAAATATGGAAATAGCTTAATTATAATTAGGCCTAAGCATCTGCTAAGATACGTATATGCATCTAATAGGCCTAGATGGAGTTAGTAGGCCCTACCATCAAATAAAAGTCTGGCATTTAACTAGGCTACTAGCCTATATTTAGCTAGGAAAACATGTAATTTCCCGTCATTTTTATATGTCAATCTCAAAATGAATAATTAAGTAAGAATTCATTTGTGACAACCTAACCATACTCGAACTAAGAACCTATTCGGCTACATCCTTACTTGAGTAGAAATACATGATAATAAGTTAACAACCAAGAAGGATAGTAGGTTATTAGTAGGATTTTTCACAGTGAAGACAGTGAATTGCAAAGAGTATGTCCGAATGTGTGACAATCTAAACATATATACTGTATGGGCCTACAACCTACATATATCATTATGAACAAATGCATGGCACATTGGTGCTACTCCACATAAGTGTACTATACAGGAAGTTAGGAACATATTTCAAATAGGCCTACCATAGTCGCACAATCAGTTAGTGCCAACCTTATAATCGCACTATTATTTACTATTCGATTTGTCCATGGGTTGTTGTTTTTTATCTGATGGAACTATGGTTGATTAAATTCAACTTCTTGATTATTTCTATGGCATATCTTGATTATACTTTAAAAGTATACGTTTGGCCACAACAGCAAAAGTCGATTTAGATATTAATTTTAAAGTAACTTTGTTATTTAAATCGCAAAGGACATGTAACTTGCACAGCCTGTAACATCCAAGTGTTCACATTCTTACGAATAATTATTATCCTGGTACAAGTTAGGTATGTCTGCTTATCCTGTATATATGCCCGGTTTTCTTTTCTTTCATTCTTTCTTTTTTTTTTACGATGATACCTCAGTGATTTCTGGTCAAATTCCGAGTTTTAAAAATATAATGTAGGTCACTCTGAACATGGTATACTATGCTATCCGATCAGAATATAAAGAGAGAGAGAGA
>JAUTBZ010123574.1:0-15605 GCA_032361785.1 Lepetodrilus galriftensis | reverse complement strand
TATTTCACTAATATCACGGCTTGTCACTTGAGGGCAGGAGGAAACCCGCAACATCAGTAGCGCTGAATGTTGCAGATAACCTGTGAGCTGGTATGGACAGACCAAGGATTTGATACCACATGCACATCACATTCTATCTCGCCCAAGTTTTCCTATTTACCACAGACACGAAGCTACAACTTCCTCAGCCGCCGCTAACCTGCAAATGTGAAGTCACACCAACCTTCAATGTATTTATATATGACGGAGGAGACTATGTCTAGTCTAGTAGTGAAATCAGATTTGTTATCATATTGATGAACTTCTGCAGAAAATATACATTACATATATTCTAAACAAAATAACGTGCACATACATTACGCAAAATGTACATGTACATGCATCTCGAACGAGCTGATGAATCCACGATTTGAAGAATGTCGTTAGTTACAGAACTCAAACAATCGCATCAATCAAACGTAGAAAAATCAGCAGTAACGAGTAAACAAACAAACAATGGAAGATCATTAGTTTGTAGATGGCGGACATACATGAGTCACGTGATTGATTATGCTCTATTCTTACCACTAAACGTGGTCAATATACTCAACACGACTGTTAATGATAAGTGGACGTGGAGCATATATAACACTATATTTGAAAGCATTAATAGAGCAACCTTATACTGGCATACTAGCAACCTTATACTGGCATACTGCACATGTGTCCCTATTGCTTTAACTTGAATACGCATGTGTATGCGAAGTGAGTTCCGTACACATTATATTATAATCATTTGAGTATATTTGTAAGACTATTGGACATTCAATATCAGTGTAGAACCTGAGTACTATGCAAGGTAAACATGGTAAATGTATCACTTTTAATACCATTACAAAGACACACTAGATTCGGAAACGTGACAATTCCTGTCACCGACTGATGGTAGCATGCATTCATGATATTGTAGGTGAATCGGCATTTACAAATATTATAATTAACCTATAAGCACACTATACTAAATGACTACAACTACGACTATTCTGTGTGTCACATGCTCCGAAGCGTGTTTGACAACTGAAATTTAAAGATCACGAAGTCTGCTGCAACCTGCCTAAATTGACATTTCGTCTACTCTTAATAATTAAACGTGTATGTAGTAAGTTTATTAGATATGATTCCGATGTGTTCATGCATACACTGCCAATTATTCATAAATCAAACATCATGATTTTATGTACGTGATTGTGAAGATATTTACGCATTGTACCGAATTCAATATGGATTGTTAAATATTTTAATCATTAACTAATATAGTTGTAAATCTACGAAGACACAAATTGGATTCACAATGGGGAACCATGGTAACGATTGTAATTCCGAAATAGAAAATAAACCATCTGACATTAATGACAGAAGCAGATGAAATTACTGAAATCCAATTTGATTATTTGTCAATAAAATGCCACAAAAAAATGGTTGTGAGGGGCAAATAGTCAAATGTCTTGTCTACATAATTAATACCTTGTTCTCATATTTATTTTTTTGAATAGAAGGAGGCAAATGTCACGAATCATGGATAATATTAGTATGTTGCAATCTCATGATCAGCAATAGATCGTCTGAGTTAAAGCATGAATATTGCGCTCATCCCTAATCACATATTTCATCAATTGGTTTGTATATGTTACAGTCAATGTCTAAAATCAGGCAATGTGTATAATGCCTGAAATTTTCAGTGAATTTTAATTCACATATTCAATATTTTAAATGTCTGAAATGAAAAGCTGACTGCATGTATTTAACAGATTGACTGGCATTAGTTTGATATAAGAAAATTAAGATAATGTATACATGTGCATATGTATTCACACAAGATTGTGTGAAAACATATACAAATGTATGCAATTTTGTGTGAATATCTATAAATAATCTTCATGTTCTTTCATTAAACTCATACCAGTCAATGAGCCAACTATATGCAGTGCCAGTTTTTCATTTCAGACATTAAAGAACTTGACTCTGTGAATTGAAAACTGTGAGTCATTTTACACATTACCTGATATTAGACATCGACTAATCTATAATACATTACTACATCTAATACGTATGCTATATCCGTATTCTAAATTCGTTGTATATCTGTTTTGAAACTGTAACAATTTTAAGTATTTAGACCAATATTTCCAAGTGTCTGAATCTATGTCTGTGTACACTATAGAAAGCAGTAGACAATATCGACTTTGCCAAGAACGAAGCGATGGGGAATAGTATTACACAGATTATCAGATACATTCGACATTAACAGTCCATGTATCGCATTTCATTATCACCAAAACAGAAGATTCGCTCTGTAGAGAATTGGACTATAACAATACACATTAATACGGACTATGTTGAGAGTGCCATCTGAACACAGAAGTTGCCAGCGAGATGGCATTTTATCTCCCAACAGAGCCCGGAGTTAGATTTCTGTATAATATTTCGGCATAAAGATTCAAATGATTGTAATAGAACATCTCGAAATACCGAATGAAGATTATATTTAACCTTTAGGTCAACCTGTATAAAATAAATGGTGTGCCATAGACAGTGCCAATGCCAGTCTCGACAAGCTTACCCGAGTATCTTATGACCTGAAATAAATAGCAATATGACCTGGCAGTGGTAATACAAACACGATACCTTGTAAACAGATACCTTGTTAATGACTTTTCAAATTGGCTACGACGTATATCGGATCGTATAAAATACACATTTATATTAATCAAATAAGTTAATTTAACACATTTACGAGTTGTGTCGTTGGTGTAGAATTGTTTACAACAATATCAACACATATATACAATGTAATAACTGTAATGTTCTATTAATTAAGTAAATCGTTACAGAGAAACATCAGTTCAATAATAACACTGGGAAATAAGGGTTGACGTATAGAACATGTGTTCTAGTAACAGGCTCCAACACAGTCATCTATAGGCAGTGCTTTTCTGAGGAAATTGTAATACTAGTAATTGAAATTGGCAACACTATTAGAAATATTTCAGTAAAAACACCGGACTAGGTTACATTTTCCGAAATGCCATGCACAGAGTCAGACATCCAGGATGTGTATACATACAGCCCGCCGCTGCTTCGCGCTTGCGAATATAACTTTGAAATGCTCAATTTCAAAAGGTTTTTGAGAAGAAATGCCAATCTGATTTACATGGTACTATAGGCACTTCTCCCTACTGCTGTAGCAGACGTATTAAAGTGGTCACGTGACATAACTTGTTGAATCCAATACAATCAATTTACGAGACTGCTTAGCGATCGTGTCAGATTCGTGACAAAACATGCCTGAAAAACAAGTTTTCCTCACAAGAGATACTGTCTGTCTATATTTGGGATCACTAAAAGTAATTAACTGCTGATATTTTCCTAACAACAAAGGCGATCTGTGCGGGTATTTACGGAAAGCTATGTGATTTCCGTGCACGTGCCCACATAGAGTGAGCCGCATCAGTTGAAGTAACTGCTACAGTCCACGCGTGACCAGTAGCTGATCGACTGGGTGCGCTCCACATATGACCAAAGATGCGCTTAGTAACGGCACCGTAAACCATCCGATAACTTCTAGTATCCTTTCTTGAAGTTCTCGTACTCCCTACGAGACTACTACTACCCTCTCGTAAGTGGACTTGATCTCTGCACGATATCACGTACGAGGATTGTGGTGTCGTAGGGGATAGCATCCTCGAAACACAAACTAGTGTGCCTAGTACTAAGTTACTAACATCTGTCAACTGTTAAGTAGGCTTACTGGTCTGTGTTTTGAGGAAAAGGTATTGACCAAGAACTCCATGCAATGGTGTATGTTTTATTACGTTGTATTGCTGTGCATTTCCTTGGCTGGAGATGTTGTATATAGATTCTGATATCAGCAACACAGGCGTGTAGCCAGCCTGGTTGCGTAACGTGTTTCCTACATTGAAACCAAAGAGACATGCCCGTGAACATTTCAAGAAGGGTACAAACTGAGATCTAGGAAGTGAGTGACTGGACTGTCGACTCAAGGTCAAACTCACACCGCAGTTCAGATTCTACAAGATCAGGAAGTGATACAAAATGATAGTTATTAATATCACGAAGTGTATGCAATGCGTCCCTTGGTGGTTGTACTGTCTCAGTCGCGTTGCCAAATATGAAGTTCTACTGCCTTGCATTATTCATGCGATGACAAAGGGGCTTTTATTTATGTAATGTGTTATTCATATAATAATAGAATCAAGCGTCATATTGCAGTATTTACATACTATGATTTGATGATCTGATATCCGCATGTTGATTCGTGACGACAGAGCTGTGAATTGTGATCGATTGATGAAATAAGGAACGATAAGTTGACAAGGACTTCATATACCGGTATACACGAGCACACGGCATAGCATCAACATGACAATCCTCAGATTTGTATTACCGTTATCTCACTCAAACTTCTACATAACGACGGATGCGCTATTTTCAAAATCTACTTACCAAAATTAATGCTTGTGCTATCATAGTATATGTCCTAATCATCTGAAAATTAATATTATAGTGTACATTATTGTTTGATTGTGTTACATCACAGCGGAAATATTTCACCCCTACGTTACGAGATTTGTGATAATACATTATAAGCTATCCACCAGGAATTTCAATTAAATTCATCTAGATTGATCCAATGCACGTTCTATTATATCACACAAACGCAAATCATTGAAATGTCGACAAAATAAATAATCATTCTCAATAATTACAAGCGACTAACCAACTGAAAGCATATCGCATATCTGAGTGTTTGCGCCCAGACACACACATACCATGCATGCACCTCGGCGGAGGTACGTCTAGTCTGGAACATATTGATACCAACCTCCAGGAAACACGCAACGGACACTGCTGATCGAGTATCGGCCGTGACATCAAACACAATATCACTGCCGATGGATCTAGACGTATCAAGTACCGCACGGAGACAAGAAGGACATAATAGATTCCCGGGGTGGCGTGCCATTCTGACAAGTTATCAACTGATTCCAGAACTGGCGCGTTGGCTCCGTGAGTGGAACAAGTGCCCCCCGCTGTTACTACGTTTATTTCTATGAGTAATATTAACTGCTGCAATTTGCCTACGGGAAGAAATTGGTATTGTTACGATTCTGGCGTTATATGACATAAATAACTGCATATTGGCAGGGTACATTGGATACAAGGTAAAATTGTTAAGTTTCGACAATCGATAGAAGGTATTTTAATGCATTATAGTAACATGATGTAACCACTTCCTAGGCCGAATTCCAATTAATGACATCATTGGTATGAAGGTTGCAGGTTTGTTTAACAAACATAATATCCATCCATCGAATGTTCAGAGCAATGCTAGTTAGATGTCCAGCTGCAGGATACTAGCAAGATCAGACAGGATCCTGGCAGGACACTTTCGCCTCGGGTGTCCTGCTTTACATTTCATCATCCATGCTAGGTGCCATGGCCCGGACACCCGACAGGACACCTAACAGGACACCTAACTTTTCTTTGGGCTGTGGTTAACCATACATGCAGTATAACTACAGAGCATCGATTAACAATGAACTAAAATACACTTCGTATTCAAGGTGAAGTGTCTACATGCAGACATGTCAATTGGACTGAGTTACATCCAGACACCACTTGGTGTTGAAATACAACGTGTATCGTGTGAGCATGAACTGCTTTTAATGAAAATCATACTTGAGAACATCATGACCGATGACTCATGCCACGAACGGCTAAATTAAGTCCCACCGCTCTCACATCCGGTCATCCCTTAGCTAATAATCCACTGGTGAACTTATTCCCGTGGCAATTGGCTGTGGACTCCAGTGGGCAGTGGTTTCGATTACACATGATTTCCTTTTGAAGAAACATGAATTACCTCCAAGACATTTGGACCCTTTAATTGAACCTTAATTGAAACAGGCATGCACTGTTCATCCCCCATGTGTGAGTCCTTCGCAGTTGACAGTGGGCAAGAAGTCCGAAATATTTTAGATCGATATGCATTAGCACTTCCATTTGTCACAAACGTTGTAATAATTGACTAAGCCTTACCCCAGGCCCGGAGTGTACACGGTAGGTATATCAGCGGTGGCTATAACCCATACATGAATCACATATACGATTCAAGTTTAGTTATAGATCACATCATTTATCGCCATTATTTTCTTAAAGGCATATTTAACCTTAGACGTATAAGACTATGATATTTAAAACATGATTAGACTTGGAATGAACATATTCATGTTACGTATGGATGACTTCTTGGTTCAAGCTTGAAACGTGCAACTGACAGTTTCTATTTATAACTCGTAGAAGAAAACGGTATCATGCATGTATATACTGCGAATACTGGTATATTTAAAACATCTATAACTTAGAATGTATGCAATGGAATACGTAGAGAGAAGACGTATAGATAGGATGGAGAAGACGAGAGAAGAGAACACGTACAGAGAAGAAGTATAGAGAAGACGAGAGAAGACGTGGAGCTCCGGAGAGAAGACGTGGAGAGAAGACGTGGAGAGAAGACGTATAGAGAAGACGAGAGAAGACGTGGAGAGAACACGTACAGAGAAGTATAGAGAAGACGAGAGAAGACGTGGAGAGAAGACGTATAGAGAAGACGTATAGTGAAGACGAGAGAAGACGTGGAGAGAAGAGAAGACGTATAGAGAAGATGACAGAAGACGACAGGACAGAAGACGACAGAAGACGTGTGGAGAGAACAAACACAAGTTACGTAACTGTCTTGAGGCCAGTTCTGCCTCTCAGCAACGCTATTAGATGTGTAATTATGGGAACGTGATAAATTGGTAAGTGCATACATTAGCGTCGATTTAGGCAAGCCTCGAGAGATCAACAGAGCTACTAATTTCTGACACAGCGGGACCAATTGAGATAGGTACAATCCACTTGTCACTGAACAATGTGAAACTACTTAACACATAGGCCACGATTCTAAATTACGTTAGGGTTTATTTGAACCGATCTCAAGGTTTTCAAATTGTCATGAAATACCTTCCGATTTCCAAATATGGCGGTTCACTGCACACCATAAAGTATTAATGGTAAATGTCATTCGATAATATTACACGCGGGCATGTTTACTGATTAAAAAAACCCACTTTACACTTCAAAGTTCAATATAATCATGGAATTGTACTTTTGGTGATTAATGGATTGGAACAATTCAATGTTGTCATGACTCTTTAAAGGTTGTTCTTCTATGTCTTGGTTTGCATTCAAGAACTATGTCTACAAGTACGAATGGTGACAAGACACTCGACCTAATTCAAATATTGCCATAGCTAATTATGTTTATAGTATAATGTTAATTTGAGTAACAATTCTAATTGAAACAACATCCTAAATTAACTTTGAATTGTTTTAGTAAGACAAGATGACAAATACAATAACTTATTCATTTTAGATAACTGGTATTTAAAACACGCTGTGATAAATAAACGAGTCAGTGTGTGACACATCTCAAGCAATACAGCTGGCAGCAATGGTGTTAGAAGTGCAGTAACAGGAGAATGTGCTTTTAATTCCGGACTTAGCACTGTTCATATCATATAACAGCAGTACATACACGTTATTCTTTCCCAGTACTTGCACGAAATGCATATACATAGTATCTTACTATTCTTCGCAATATCATATAATTGTACGATTAATATCGCATAGCTACATCAATTATATGAATCGGCAACTATTAATATAACACTAATTTAATTAAGTTTTCATTTTAAACCAGATCAACCAAGATGGCATCGGTATTCAATGTTTAAGAGTTAATACCCGAACCAGAGGTTTGGAAGAATTATTCCATCATATCGTCTTAGTGTTCGGTGAGAGTGGGTTTGCAAACAATCTCCACCACCAAAGACATCCCATGTTATTTAACCTAAACATTAAATAGAACGCCGTAAGATTGCATGGTAATGCGAAAATTGTATTTCGGTTAATTACTCGCTGAATGAAGGTCTCATGTAATTGTAAAGCAGTGATGTTTTTGCGGGCATATGTCCCTCTAAAGTCCAAACAAACGAGATGCGCGATCAGAGGATGTGGATTTATGATGCCAGTGCTCGTCCATCATCCTATGAAGTGGCCACGAGGTTACGAAGTCGACACTGACTTCTACTACGGAATACATTGGCGTGCACTAAAAAGGAGAGCCATCATTTACTGAGCTGTCTTTCAAAACACCGCCATGTCTGGGAGATTGATATTTGAAGCAATCGTTTGCGAAGAGATCATTTTTCACTCGACCAGTTTCAAATTCTGTCCTTGATCTGAGCTGAATATCAATTGATATAGTTTGAATGTCACTGGGCTTGTACGGTTATTGCTATGACAAGCGGGAAGAGAAGTGCAGGGAGCAGGCTACAGTGAAAACAGCTGAACATCCGCACGTCATCCATCGCGGCAGTTTGACAGTCACGGAAGAAGTTGGGATTATTGCGGTAAACGCTCCAAGTGTCCACTAAATAGCCCCTGTCTCTATCGCGTAAGCTACATGTGGACATATAGCTTTTAGAACCAACAATGGTGAAAACACGAACTACTAGTTGTCATGACTACACGAGTGAATGTAGACTAAATATGCCTATATATAATTTGAAATGACTGAATGAGGGAAGAACACTACTGTAATATTATTAGTAGTAATACTGTTAATAATAATAAAGGTTAATAATAATAATCATCCAAATAGTAATGATGATCCAAATAATAATAATTATGATGATGGTGATTATGATTATGACGACGATGACGACGACGATGACGATGACGACGACGACGACGACGACGACGACGACGATGATGATGATGATGATGATGATGATGATGATGATGATGATGATAATAATGATGATGATGATGATGATGATAATAATACTAACTTAAACAATTATCACCAAGCCCGTTAATTGAACTGCGAACCATTGTTTAGAAGACAGATACAGAGAAGCGGAACTCCGGAATAATAATATTAACATTGGCAAGAATACATCATTACATGCGCTTCAGTTAATGGGTATGACATGTGTATGCCAAGTGTATGCCAACAAACACTGTCATGCATTTTTCAGTATCAATACTAAGAAACATAAATGTTAGGAATAAAAATCGCTGGATATGTCTCATTATAATTACAAACTTTCTATGTTTCTTGTTTGTGGAATTACCATAGCATGGCAGATAGCCTTCATGTAGTAACCCGTACAGGAAGCAAGAGTATACTCGTGATTGAAATTTCAAAAAGTAAAGCGTCTTTGTCCATCCAAAAGGCGCTAGGATCATTTCTGGATATCATAAAATGATTGGTGCGGACGAACGATTCGTGGCGCAATTATCCTGATATCTTCCTTGGCGAGATGAGCACGTAGCGATGATGGAAACTGTACAGAGAAATAGAATAGAACGGACCCGGAATCCCATGTACAAAATATTGCCCAAAGAGAAGCAAGACGGAGTTGTAATTTAATCAAATATGACTCAGTTGAGTGTTACATTTCATGCATTAGCATGTCGTACTCCCAGCTATAATGTGTGGAAAGTAATTGGAAGATGTAAATACATTGATTTTTCCTGTTAAAAAGCCACATTTAGACGGAAGTACACGTATTTGTTCAGAACGAGGCTCTTCCAAGTCAAGGCATTTCAGACACTTAGCTGGACGTGTGACTTCTTCATAAGATCTCAAACACTTGCTGGTATTCGTGTGTATAGTCAGTCAACACGCCATTCAAAATCAGCAATTTCATAATTGTATGTGTAACTATGTGTTGCATATACCCACAGTAAAAGTGTTTAGGCGTCCTGTTCTAGAATCCTAACAAAGTTCTATCAGGAGCCTGACAGGACAACTTTCACCTCGTTTGTCTTGGTTAATATTTGAGCATCATCCACGTTATGTGTCCTGACACCTACATTTGTGTGTGGTATTGATGTGTCAGTCAAATCGCCAGTCACCTTATTTTATTAATTTTGTTTTTAAACAATATTTGTTTGAAAACATCCGGATGCATCATCAGCCAACTCATGTTCTTATTGTCTCTGGACATAACTCCTAGAAGGTAGCCACAACTTCAGAATTAGCCATGTAGCAAATGTTATTGCTTAAGGATGGAGCGAATGAGCGAAATGTTGCTAATATTGGAGACGCGAAAATTACACTGTTTGGTGTACGACAGCCCAATTTCACCCAAGAGCCGAGTGCACTGTTCGTCTGTAATATTGGAAACCAAAACAGTTCAGTTTCCACGGCATACAGGTTACATTGTTTCCCATTGGTCGTGACTCAGCGGTTTCAACGCTAGAACGAACACTCCTGGGTCCAAATGTTATATATCACAGCGAAGTTCCAACCAAGGGCAATAGTTCATCTTTCACGGAACTAAAGGCGAGGCTGCGGATGGGGTTGAACGAGTAATAGAAAGCTGCCGTTCGTCTCAATATTCGGAATTTCTCATGGAAGGAAATGACGAAATTGGTGCCAAATTTCCAAGAATCGATAACCATCTACTTTGGTTAATCTAAGGCCCGACCAGGGGACTGACACTGGTAATAGAAGTCAGAAACAGGACGTCTGTTTTGTGAACAGCGACTGTAATTTTGTTAATCAGTCGAGGGTCGATATCTGCTATCCCATATGTTTAAATCGGTCTCTTGACAGGAACTTGTCAGGCCCCTCAAAGAGGAAAACGGGTCCCGGGCGGTAAGAGGGGCATGGTGTAAATGACCCGTTCTGATGGTTTGACTACACTGTTACTACCATCTGCATGGATGCATTCCTTTCTGTGTCACTGTATGCTGTGATCATTGCCCTTGTGGTGCACCATCAAGCCCTTCTGGATGCTCTCAGTAATAACATATTGCGATTAAGAACGTTTTGATAGAGGTAACTAAATGTTCCTAGTATAATGCATGTGTCCAGAAGGGATGGATAAGGATGACACAAGGAAGATATGTAGTATTATATAGATTATTGTATGAAACTAAAAATATAATTATATTATGTGCGAGCTATAGGCTGCATATTAATTGTGTAACTCATGCAATGTCAACTATTTAAATAAATATATTGATGGCAACAGTTTCTATATTAGTAGTTAAATCGCTTACGTTGCATCACCACTAATGACCATGTGGCCTATTATACATGCGGTTAAACGTTGGTGTTATTTAATTAGTTTCCGTAAAATAAATTGTGTGCATACTACATGATATTAATTGTGTGCATACTACATGATATTAATTGTGTGCATACTACATCATATTTGTGTTATTATCACATTATACTAAAAGTAATACTATTGGTTATACTGTATTTGTAATATCATTAAAACAATACTATACAATAGGAAGTCGTCATTGACAGCTATGCATCACAAGCCAGACGACCATTTATGCCATTGCAGGCTAGCTAGACACAAGCGATGTCATATTCTACTTCTAGTATAGTAGTAAGATACGTGTGTTCAATACTATAACCACGATACTAATATAGCTCCAACATACCGATGCCAACTCGTCCAAATTACACGACCGCCATTAGTTGCAGGACTGGCACAACTAGCCTAATGATTACAGATATTTGAAGGAAAACTGAATAATCGTACATGTCTATTTTAGGTACAACCGGTAATCAGCACATTTCCTATGCCATCAAGATATGTCACAATGTACTAGTTCAATATGTAGAATTTGTTTTATCTAGATATATTAATTGACATCATCATTACCAGGTATCATGTTCTATGCCATGGCCATAATATCAAGACAGTGGATTAAATGTAATATTCGAATAGTCATAGTATCGTTGGACAGTCGTGTTAGGTGTTATTTACTTAAATTAAAATGACACATTTTTTAATAATTGAAAGTGTGTCCAGATGAAACCAGTTTTTTAAAATAGTATAATTATTAAACATTAGATCTAAATCGGTTATATCTAATCCGAATTGAGCTTATGTTGTTCCAATGTATGATCAGTATACCATCTAAAACGAGACAATAGTAATTAACTGTTGTCTTAAATGCATTAGTATTATTATGGTGGTGGTGGTGATGATGATGATGATGATTATTATTTGTAGTAGTAGTAGTAGTGGTAGGAGGAGGAGGAGGAGGAGTAGGTGAAGGGGGCGGTAATTATCCTCCATAAACTAGATGCCTTCTCTAAACGCTACAAATAGCATTGACCGTCTGTTATTGCGACTTTTAGTATTCACATGTAAAACATTATAAAACTAGTACGTAATGTTGTATGCATATTGTGTATGCTGTATATGTTCTTTATCAATAATCTTGACGTATGAGAACTAAAACTTGTATGGCTAAACATCCTACCTGGTAGCCATATAGTTAGTAAATAACAGCTTGGGACGTCACAACATTTTGTGTGAGACAGGAATATCACAAGCTGTCGGTCGATACCTGTTCAAACAATATTATTTTTTTGTTCTCCCTTATTGTTTAATGCATGTACAGAACCAGTTGTTCCTGAAAGTCAGTCAAACAATTGACACCCGCCTGCCCCGGACCCAGTAGCGCAGGGAGTGTAATTACCCTTCAAGAACAAGCTGCAATTACATGCAGAATTAACCAACAAGTGTACGTAGATTTGTCACCCAGTGCCAATCACCAACACAACTTATGATTGCTTTATTGAAACCTTTCGTGCTATCAGTGATGAGCCGTCTATTCCTCGGCGAGGTTACCAGTATTCGGGGGTTGATGGGGAGGCTCAACATGCAGAGATGGGTAATCGAGTAATTATGGTCCCATTTACACGTAATTGACCAATGTGAATTGCGGCAGCTGACTTGCGGTAATTGCGTCTTGACCAGAAATGCCTAACAACAGTAAACCAATGAGCTCAGTTCACTTAATTGGTCAAGTGAAATAAACGAGCGGGTACGAGGCCGTAGAAGAACTAGATTGCCATACTACCAGTCCAACAGTTGTCAAGTGGGCTATGAGGCGCGGGCAGACTAGCCCTCATCAGAGCTATTAATATTTTGAGTGTTCCATGAAGTAAATCAGGCAGGCGCAATGTGCAACCATAAAATCAAGATTTACCAATTTCTTGAAGATATCGACTTCTAGTCGGACGAATAAGTCCGGTTGCAGAGTCACCAATATCATAACATGTTTCTGTTTAGCAATAACCTTGAGCAGTAATGTGGAAATAGTTAATTTAAATCGGAATCAACGAGTAAGGATTAAACTACAATTTTAATTCTCATCCCAATTACGTTCAATGCTACTTAGTCATATGTGGTAGAAGTAATACATCTCAAACAAAAAAAAAGGACTACACGTTATTAGGTTTCCCTCATTGTGTGGAGTCTTCCCGTGAGATATCGATAATTACTTTACATGGAACTATTTCAGACTGTCGGGATGTAAGATGTCGAAGTAAAATGATTGATGTCGAACGGGCTTCTATTTTGTACATGGACAGTGCGGTATCGGTAAGTAGGCTACTGGTTTAGGAAAAGGAAATACCTATAGGCCTATATAATATGATCACCACATGCCTATGCTTAATAGTATACTCAGTTACATATTATTATCTGTGTGCTGTTGATTGTCATATTCAGTTTAGTAATGCCGACACCCATACACATAATGTGAGCACTACTACTGATATACCCAACACAATGTTACCACTCCACATTGGTGGTATCCAAATAACAGTAAATAACAGTATATCTTCTTTCCAATAAATATTACCATTTTCCGTCTAACCTAAAGGAAAGCCACAATGCGACACGTCTGTTTAACTTCTATTCGCGTTCCTAACTCCCAAAACAAAAATTGGTTTATAAATATATGCCAATCGTCTGCAACACTTCACATAACTTACTATGTCAAATTCAATATTACCTTTACGATAAGCAGCCATATTCTGTTGACCTTTCGTCAGATGTATAAATTATACTTAGTATCTAAATTCGCCGGCAAACAATCAGATATGTAATTGCCAGCCGTGAACACACGTCGCATACATCACTGCTACGGCGATGCAACGAATACCTGGTACGTTTCAGAGGCGCCTATGCGTAATTGCATTGGTAGGTTTCACTAGCCCTATCATTAACCTTGTAATCTGTGGTAGCCGAGTATCAGTGGACATAGAGACGTGGCAATTGCTATGGTATCTGGCAAGGAGAGTTCCTATCTTCAGGCCTCTTTGCAGGCATCTCTACAGGCCTCTCTACAGGCCATGTGCTCTACTCCCACCAATGATAACCCTGGTGATGGCAGGAAAGAAAAATAAGAAAGAGAGGTCAAAGGTTGTCTTCAGAAAAGTCCATCACAAGAGGGTGGGTATGCTATATTACGTACTACTAGTATATAGTTAACTCTCTTAGTGATGAAGACAACCGGAGATGCCTCAAAGAACAGTGTCTTCACTGATCCAGCAGGTTGATGGTTAAATGAACATGTTGTCGTGCTGGTATTGACTTCAATGCAGATACAGTTATGACATTTAGTGTATTGCTATTAATATCTTCCTATGCACACCCATGTTGTGGAAGTGATATTTAGTAATAATGTATAGATACCGTCTTATACGGTCGTCCAGGCCCTAAGAGAACGATACATTTGTTGTCACGAGTTCAGGTTCAACTCAAATATTTCTTCACAAATCCCTATACAAACTTGGATCTTGAGCATGGAATCGTAATCAAAATGCTTCGTAATATCGGGTCAGAACCTGAACATCATCCCAGAATCATAGTGAATAGTGAGCGTAGTACAACGATATATAATATTATTTTGAGCAGGCACTCAAATTTCACTTTCAAAAATAATACCATTAGTGAATATATGGCATATATGCAAGCTTGTGACTACACACTATTACCCATTTGGAAAAAGAATTCACCTGAATGTTGTACTTATACCAATCAACTCGCCTGAATATCCACAGTTATGTCAATGCCATCTACGCCATTATTATAATGTATTCTTTAAATTAGAGTAGTCCAAGTTAATGTTCTTTAACATGCGAATCCCCACATTGTAGGTCATTAGTATTGCCATACGCCAAAGAAATCTAAATAGCTAACTAACTATTCCCCAATCTTACATCGATAATTATGTGAGATAATCTATTTATATAGGATAGATAACACAATCCATCTGTCTCGTCTATTTTATATATTAACTCATTAAAATATCCCGTTCAATAAGACAACCGACATACTTTTCAAACGGTTTTTAATAAAAACACGAATTATAAGTGAAGGTACACTAAAATGTATCCCTGTTTTCCTATTTATTATTTTGAAAATGTTTTCCTGTTGGGATTAATAAGTATATTGTGATGTATTCCATTTTCTTTGCATTTTTCATATATCACATTAAAATATCTGCATGGTGTATGAAAACATCAGTCTATGTAGTCTTGTGTGCTACAGTAGTGGACCTTCACATACATTAGCCCTTGTCACCGGTGTTTCGTATCAATCTTTCGATTTTTAATGATTTTGACATTTTTTGAAAATTGGTAATTGGGAACAATAAAGCTCGAA
>JAUTBZ010123573.1:0-33637 GCA_032361785.1 Lepetodrilus galriftensis | reverse complement strand
AAAAGGTTATGAATAAAACTGATGCGAAAGAACGCATCATAAGTAGTGACAGACTTGATAGTTAATTCAGTTATTCATCCACTGAATATTCATGTACATGTTTAGTGTATGCATGCATAACAAGCATAATATCTGGACTGTCGCGTAGTTCGATACCACCTTAATATGTATACACTGGGGTCCATACACTGCAAGCGTGATCTTCATCAATAGTAGCCACACTATGCATATCTCCAGCAGGTCAATAACTGAACACCTTTAAAGCTTCGTCCTTTAGCAGGTGAAACATCTGCACTGTTAATTCCATTAAATCGTTTCTTTCATCTCCTTGGAATACGATTTAGCCAATTGTCTGTGCTCTAATTGGGCACGATCATTTCTTTAGCTAGGACGGTGTGATATGGAGATTTGATCAATCACTACACAGGTCTGACAGTATCTGACACCTTCGATACAACCAGCGATGTTTATTTTGAAGGTTCAATCGAAATTACTCATGTTTGAAGTATGAAATGGAATGTTTATGTAGGATCCTACAGACTGTGTCTTGCGTAACCCGGATGATTTTTCTTCAGATATAAAATCCCCCAGATTCGAAAATTTAAAAGATTCGTTTGAAATGCATTATGCACCAAAGCGGTGTGCACACATGGTTTTCAGAACGTTTTGACTGTAGTTTGAAAAAGTAAATATTTATGATACTGTATCTTTTGAATGATTTAAATTAAGCATTAGTCCTAATACAGATAAATGAATTCTCTTGAGAAGATGCTGTGAAATCAATGTCATGGAATAGTGCTATCTTACTAAGGCCTAGTAGACCAAGCTGTACAATTTAAATAGAAGTTAAAGCTAGTCTAAGAATTAATACTAGTATATATTACGCCAATAAAAGAAAGCATGTGTGTACAAACTTTCATCATGATAACAATAACCAATAAAGTTGACGTGAGCCAGTATAAAGGTTACACGAAGAAGAATAGTCAAACGACACAGTACATGTATAGTTACACTATTAGAGATACACTTAGACAAAGTTGCTTCGTCTTCACAATCGGTATGAGCAGAATGCATATCACCATAGATTCTGGACTAAGGTACACTGTACTCCAAAACGATAACATTATTCTAACGTTTGGAAACAACTAACACCTACAGAACGTGGACGATCAGGTGTATTGAAGCCAGCTGTAGTGGCATTTCTTAGCATGTGGACAGAAAGTAGTAGGTTGTCAAACGATATATGAATTACATGGATGTTCTGTGTGTTGCCAATGTTGTAGGTATAATGCTCTAATTCGTCAATGCCGTACCTCAGAGTATTCAGTAGAACAATACACAGTCGAGACAGATCAAACTTGTGTATGCCAAGCGTGTTTGTCTGCTGGATGGTAGCGCAATAGTGATACTAGTTTATTTCATATTTATATTCTAATTCGCAAGCTCAACCGAACATAACATATTTACAAACATTGAACAAACACTCAATACGGTGTCCACGCCGTCTCAAGTTTACCTATCTGGGGTTATATTCTCGAAACGTTCTTATATACGATCCTCTTAGCTTAAGAACGTACGTAACATTTTCCTTAAGATTGTCGTACGAAGGTAATAACCTTTCGAGAATATGGCCCTGATGTGCTCGTGATAGTATGCACTTTCTGTACCGTGACAAGTCAATTATCACCCTTAGTCGCAGGTTGATCACATCTTTACGGATGTTGTGGGTTTTCACCTGCCATTACCTCACTAAAACCGTGATATAAGTGAAACAATCTTGAAAGCGGTTCTAAACCTGAATTTATTTGAATGGTTTCTTTCCGAAGTATTTGCATTTCGATATACCGGATGGACAGCTTTATATATTTCCAAATTATCCTACTTATAAATATATCAATAACAAATTGTCACCTGTTTTAATGTGGGTATTATAACATAGAACATTACTTCAAAATATCATATTTTCAGAAAATAGGCATGCTTCATTTCTTGGGGAAGTTCCTTTTGTAGGTCAGATTTACAGGATTTAATACTCAGTCTGTAATTCAGTAGTCTAAAGACCTTCGAGGCCAAGGGAATTGAAAACGTTCTGTTTGGATGCGTTATCTATGATCACATGCGACATGTTCTTAACATGATATATAGTGCGAACATATATATCCGTCTCCTTCAGTGTGCAAGAAGGAAGTCGTTGTCTTGTTTGGAATTCACACAGGGCCTGATATAAAATACTAGTAATTGGAAGGGAGTTTATTCATTCATTCCGTATAATACTAGATTAATTAGGGAAGGAATTGCACTGTAACATTATGAATAGCATCATTTTTATGCTGACTGTGGTGTTTTTTTGTCATTCTTACTCCGAATAGAAAGCGTCGATTCAATTATGGGGGCGTTCTTAAATCCGTAGTATTATATATAATTACCGTTTATCGGTTAATATTTAGGATTGTATGGTGTAATATAGCAATGCATACACAACGGCTTTTTTAGGGGGATAAGGTGTTGAAGGAAAGTATATTTTCTTTTCTTGGCGCCACACTGGACAAATGAAAAGGATATTTTTATAATTTGAATCAATACTGCCTTTAGGGTTTAATTCCACCTTTTCTCGTACATAAAATACGAGGGTCTCCAAGCATACTGTCGTCATAATTCTTGATCAAATGCAAGAAACGTTAGCGGTACACTGCTATAGCCAGTAGCAATAAATCGAGTCTTCCTCAGAGAATAATCCGCCACGAAATCGGAGCCGACACTGTACGCTTTCTGACGATGCGGGATGGTTCTGCTTCTTATAGACTCGTATTGTCGTATTGATAGAAGAGAAACTTGTCAGAGTTTCTATTGGAAATACACATTAAGCCGATATACTTAAATGTCACGAATAAGTACAGGTGGCAGATTTAGAGCAGTATGACGCCCGGAAGGAAGACGACGAATGTTTGCCAAACATCTTGAAGTACATGTGCACCATATAAACGGGTTTATCCATAGTATAGGAAGTAAGTGCCTTCACATATATCTCCTGCTGTTAGGGGAATATAAATATCCGTGACGTAGTAAGACTTATGGGTATATATGTATCGTGTATTATTATGTAGCAACAGACAATGAATACATGATAACGTATTTACTATAAACTGCATCTATATATGTAAAGAATGCGAGACTTAAATAAATGTATGTATGTTCGGTTGTTTTTTTTGTTTTTTGTTTGTGTCTGGGTTTTCTTTCTGTAGGCTGGAGCGGATCCAATCATAGAGGGTCTATATATGTTGGTATTTCAGCAATAAACACACCTGCAACACGACTCTCACAGCTTAAGTTGTCCAATGCCTTATAGGTAGTCCGTGGGGCCTATACTCCAACTTGTCTTACGGACTTCTTAGTCTAAGAACAGTTCTTAACAATTCTTATAGTATGGCTATATGAACTGTTTTTAGGCTAGGAAGTTCGTAAGAACGTTTCCAGAATAGGCTCCCAGACCCACATTCCACAGAACAATCGTAGCGCTACGAGTGTCGTAACTCCTTATTAGCAACTCCGTTACGACTCTCGAGCGCTACGATTGTTATGTGGAATTGTCCCCAGAACATCATTGACTAAATACCTGCAATAAGTGAACACAGAATGCACCATCGTCATGTGCTTGAGGCTAGGCTGCAAGAGCTACGCCGATAAGAACCGTCATTGAAGGCTGCACATAACATTCCAAGAGCGTTTCTACTGAACCTGTGTCCGACTATTGGACGAGTATGTACTGTAGTGATAGACAACGACGGCAGTCATATCCGTTTCTAACTTTTCGTATCCTATTATTTTCCGGTGCATTGCTCACGTTGGAAGTTAAGCATGCTCGGGTCAGACTAGTAGGAGACAGATTTTCCGTTGAGAAAAGCCATGCAAATATCAATACTATGCTAGAATTCGTTCCAGGACGGCAGTGAAATACAGGTTTATATTAATAGTGTGTGCTTTCACCTTCCTAAGAATACCATGTTTACCTAAAATATGCATGGTACCATGTGGAATGGGGTGACAAAGTGAATGCTAACCTTTTAGCATTGTAGAATGTCAACATGGGGATGTATTCATAGTATCGTCCACAGTGAGCTGAGAAGGTCATCTCAATACACACTGATCCAATGACAGAGTTACACTGCATGTATAAATGTATAATAGTATAGCACTTTGAGCGTGCCTTTTGTATTCTGATATACCGTATAGTACAGCATTGTAACTGGCTATTATTATTATTAGTAGTAGTATTATTAGTAGTAGTAGATATATAGTATTACTAATTGGTTGTTTTTAATTAATTCTAACAAATGACTGCACTATAAATCACTATCACCTACAGATAACTGTCTATGAATTATTAGTTTACAAAATATTCATGTAATATGTAATCTATTCTAATCTTTCTTTGCACCTCATTCAATGCATGTGTGTATAAGATATTCTTTGATTAGTTAGCTATGTACATACAATATGTATGCATATTATGACATACCCATGTTAATAGTTCTTGAATCAAAAACTACACATGCGCAATACATTGGAGATTACGATCATGTGTAATCATATTAATTAATCACATTGTTCTGTGGTAGTGAAAACTCTCACATATTGTCCAACCAATAGAACACGATGATTCAAACAAAGATTGTCAGTGAAGCGTTGTTATCATGAAGCTGACATTGCTATGTTATCGTGATGTCGTGGACGTCGAATTCAGTGTGATCCCCGGGGACACCGAGAGCAAAGAGAGCAGGCAGAGATAGAAATGACGGAGAGATATGGACAAAATAGAGAGCAGACATATAGAAGAAGAGGAGGTGGAAGAACAACAACAACAACAACTACAAGAAGAAGAACAACAACAAATAAAAGAAGAAGTTTTACTCCAATTAGAAATAGAAAGGCATATGTGGAGAGAGAGAGAGAGAGAGAGAGAGAGAGAGGGGGGGGAGAAGAAGAAGAAGAAGAAGACGGAAAGTATAATTTGTATTCCATTAGAAATACATAATGTGAAGAGAGAGAGAGCAAGAGGGAGAGAGAGAGAGCGAGAGAGAGAGAGAGTGTGAGAGAGATGAGGAGGAGGGGAGAAGAAGAAGAAAAGGAGAAATTTCATTCCAATTAGAAATACACAACGAAGAGAGAGAGGGAGGGAGATATAGAGATAGATAGAGAGAGAAAGAGAGAGAGAGAGAAAGAGAGAGAGAAGGGAAAGAGAGAGAAAGAGAGAAGAAGTAGTTTCATTCCAATTAGTCTATGAGCTCAGCGTGGGTGACCAGTCTGACCTTTTCACTGCAGGTTGATTTCAATTTGCATTGCTAAGTTAATGAGATCTGCATCCTTATCGGACGTTATCTCGCTAAAACAATCGCATAAACACTCGATACCCTGTCCATAGATTGGATGCTCGCACTGAACGTTGCCGTTTCTTAAGCGCCTTCAGTTTGGGAGGATACAGTATAGTACACGTTTACCATATTTCTAGTAGACAAATATGATCACCCAAATGCATCAATAACCGTCCATATACTATTACTGGATTGCTTCGGAGACAGGTTCTTGAACGAGTTCTCAAAGTAGATTATAATGAAGCTCAGGCGGAAGTATATTGTCAATTACGAATTGCTATTTGCTAAATAAAAAACGCCATTGGATGGAATTAGGTAAGCATTCTATATATACAGTATATATATATATTTCAATGTCACTTGTAGTACGTGGTTCTCTGGTATGTATGGCCACGTGGCATCCGATGATTACGTGATATAACATATATAGCTGTTCAGACAGACAGACATACAGACACATTTATTAATGTCTCACTCATAGACAACATAGATCTGTTCTTACAAATACAAATATATTCCAATGACAATTGTCTATGACCAATCCCTCTCCGATCTATGAGTGACAAAATGATAAACTATATAAATAAAATTATCTATAAACTATATACATGCCGGTATTGGCACATAGTCCACAGTCAGATGTATGACAGAGAGAAGAGAGAGGGAAAGAGGGAGAGAGAGGGAGAGAGGGAGAGAGTGAGAGAGAGAGAGAGAGAAACAAATATCAGTACACGAAACTCGATGCAAGTATAAGTCACCATTTATTACGTCATTTAAAATAATAAGGAATATGGATAATATCATAGATAGTTTTAAACTATTTCATTATTATATCGCTTTGCATTATCAATCTACGTGTGAAGACAACATTTGTAGGTGTTCGTCGCAGTTCCTGTGCAATTCCCCGCCGTCGTGACGTTAACGTCGGAGCGTTGCTAACTGATTTCCGTCCTATCACGTGTTGGAGAGCACCAGACCAAGTTCCCGGAAGACGTCATGTGAAGTCACGGCATAGAACTAAGCAGAGTATCTCTGGAATCTTCTGTATTTACGGACATATATACAATGTACATGCCTGCGTCAAGATGAGTTAGGGAAAACGACTCTAAGGAATCGGTTCCTCGAATACAATATCCGGTAAAGACGCCGTGCGGTAGACATATTCGTGATGCACGGCTGCTGTGGTGGTCTCCCCGTGTTGCTGTCTCTACATAGATAACACTGGGTTACATGTGCACGCCACAATTAGAAGTTAGACGTTAAATATATAATATCACCGAGTTACATGTGCACGTCACTATTTGAAGTTGGACGTTAGATACTATAGGTTCCGGAAATGTAGTCCGAATAACAGATAGACAACACATGAAGAAAGAAAATATCTTCAGGTGAAATACAAATACTCATGATATAAGAAATTAGTATCCAATGTGCGTTATTATAGGACTATGTCGCCAACTATTTCGCAGTATGTAAATACATAGTGTGATCAAAGTAATATTGACATGCGTGTGCTATTCCAGTGTGTATTGATGTGTATGTATTCCAGTTCATTATCTGACCTCTCTACCATGGCATAACTTAACGACGCAGAGTGTACATGTTTAAAGGCATACACTCATGGTCAAAGGTATTTTCCCTGAAAGCATATACATTTAATTTGTGTACACGAGTAGGTTATATTGGGCCACAAGCTATGTTTTCCGCATGCACCAGTGGTCTTCAATATTTTCATAACATAACAGGAAACCAGCATTATTGTAATGATCTATTTGTGCAGGATGCATATAAAGGCAGGCAGACGCACACACACACGCACACAAATAAACACACACACACACACACACACACACACACACACACACACACACACACACACACACACACACACACACACGTTTTGATAAAACGAAAACTCAAACATTCTGGAATACAATGCATGTGAGATAAATACGTGAACTAGTGAATACATATTAACTACTGCTTTTCTTCATTAACAGTTTTCAACAGGTAGACATTAAATATTAACCACGTCTGTTAACATATTCAACATCCACCTCTGGACGATTATTTCACAATATTGCTATTCTCATATACAAATTCCTCGTAAACCACAGGCTTAAGCCGAACGTCTTGTTTTCTCATCATAAAGAATAGCAAAATTACATTTAAAACGACGTTTAATTTATCTATTGTCGATATAACTACACGTCTAACAGTCTCTAGTATTACCATGTTGTCTCGTACAACGTACTAATGACATATAATGCTCAACGACAATAGTAATGAGGCATCACGTATCATGAAACCAGCACATTTCTACGACAGATATGATACTTTGAAATACGAACAGCCTGGCTTTTAGCATAGGAACTCGTCTCGTATTCAGCGAATAACTAAACATTGCTATCATAAATATTATTAATATTGTTTTTAAGAGTAAAGCTGAAATCTCTTTAGAAATGTCATTTAGACGAGATGATACCGTCCTGTCGACATAATGATATGAGAACGGATTTCTGTTTCGCCTTGAACTGAACGCCTTGTTGGTTGTAAATTAAAAAAAGAATGAATCACTACGTCATACGTTACCATTAACATTAAAGTAGACTATTTTGAATGCAACAGCGGTGAAAATAGCGAGTTAGTAATGTCTTTAAACACTTAGGACATCCATTAATGCGCAACCGGGCATTAATGACACATCGTGGAGGCTTTTCGTAATGCCAATATCTGTCATTACTGTCACGACACTTGGCTGTTATTGACAAGATTTCTGTATAATTCCTATGCTGATATCTCTTTGGTTTAGTAAAGAACCCCTGTGAAGTTTCTAAGCGTGTGTGTTCAAGTTGACGTATTTTGAAGATAAGAAATGGCATCTTTCAATCAGAAGGTTAGCTACATCTTCAGACTCTTGACGTAGAATAATATTAATAATGTGTACGTTTACTTTGCGCCAAATCCAGACTCTATATCGTGCTCACACCGCTTTAATTATTATTCCCCGGTCAATGGCTTCGACCTAGTATTTATTTTTCCATATTGCAACATTATATTTCACAATTCGTAATCCGAACATATATTCCAAAAGGACTTACATAAACGTAAAATATACTGCACAAATAAAATTATAAATACAGCTATTGTTTTTGTCTGAGAACAAAATAGTTAATTTTGAACTACTGTCGTGAAATTATCAATGTCAAAGCTCAATTCAGTTAGAACGAGGACATTGGCATAAATCTAACCGGAAATAGAATCCTACTCGATAAACAAACATAGTGGTCATTAATATGGCGTCTCAGTCACGTGACTGTATACAAAGGATTACAGTAGTCAAACAATGTTGCTATGACAATGGAAACGTCCAAAGTTTCAATTGACATTAATTGGACAGTATCTTTATGACAATGTTCAGATATTGTTCACGATATTGGATATCATTTAGATAAACTACGTTGTCGTAAAGCGACCGATTCTAAAAGAAAAATATAAATAAAAACACACTATATTTTATGGCAATGGTGTCATCTTAATACACCAGTATTTCCTTCTTAAATACACATGAAATGAAAAACATGTAGTGTTACTATATCACATATGACTATATTATAACACGCGACAGATGTAAAGGTCATCAAAGACACGTTGTTGAAACACAAGTTCAGCCCGAAATCTGGAAGACGTCGAGTTCACATTAAGGTCATCAGTCCTAGTCCTAGTAAGGTCATTAGTCCTAGTCCTAGTAAGGTCATTAGTCGTAGTTATAGTACTATTCACACGCTACGAAATAAAAGTTCTACGATACGTTGTCTTAAAAGACTTTCAAATGTCATATCAAGACTGAACAGACGCGACACGGTGTAATATGAAATCATAATTTCCCCGGCGAATAGGTTCACTGACGGGTGAAGACGATATTAGGGTAATAAATCTCAATTGTGGGGTAATGATGACTTTGTCATTTACAACACACTCACACTTAGAAATCGTATAATCCTAATATAAAGTAAGCTGTACATTAGAGCCTCTCGTCGGTCATACAGAGTAATTACTATGTATTGTGACGAGGTAACAAATGTCCCTTTGGATGACAATGCCCAGATTGCTCTTGCAACACAAAAGCCAATCCATCAATAAGGACTATTTTCTTTAATTTCATTTGGACAAAATAACCAAATTAAGAACATCCGATGGTTGGAGCATCTCTGCTTCGCAGGAGTTGGGAGAGAAATCTGGCTTCGCCGGCAGAAGATAGCAGAAACAGGCCACTTCCGCCATGGCCTCGTTGGACTAGCAGACGACTTCCGGTTGATGTCAGCGCAAGACGTCAGGTTTGAGACAGTGTTCCCCGCTAAAGGGGCTTCCCATCTCAATCGTGACGACTTTACATTAGATATAATTTCCTTTTATTCACTTCGACTTAGGCTGGGTGTTTTTAAAGGAGGAAGCGGCCCTCCAGGGGGTCTGCGCGTGCGTCGTCTGCGGACATTTGACCGCAGCTCCCTGACAAAATCACAGGAGGTTGTCCTAGTGATGCTAAATGGAATTTAATCTGGAGGAGTCCACACAACGTAATTTATCTGAGGATCTTGTGCTGCGTTCTTGAGGAGAAACCAAGACCGATAATAGAGGCCCATTTAATCCGGGAATTAACGAGTACTTCTGAAGTTCGAGATGCAATAAACGATGCAATCCGAGTGAAGCAGTGCACTATCGTTGTATAGGTCACATTCAGACATTCCTATTGCGAGCAAGGAGTCGTGAAAACGTAATCCTATTTCTTACTGGTGATACAAATCAATATTATGGCATGAAGAATTATTGATCTGTTATAGAAAATAGTCATCAGTTTGATTGTGAGGCGCCTCTGTATCGACGAGGTCTAAATAACATTCACTTCATCCCTATTCGAGGGTGTGGTTGAGATGCTTCAGACAACGAATGGTAACTCTTCTTAACTTTTCTTGTAATGAAAATGACAACAGTGTGCAAGACCTTCTGAGCAACCACCCATTGTGCAACTATCCACTGTAATCACCACCTACTGTCTTCTGAGCAACTGTCTACCAATCAACTGACCAGTGAGCAACTGAATACTGAGCAACTGTCTACTGGGCGACTGTCTACTAGGCACTGAATACTGGCCAACTAAGCACTGGGCGACTGGCCACTGAGCAACTTTTAAAGTCTACTGAGAAACTGTCTATTGAGCAACTGTCTACTGAGCAACTGACCACTAAACAACTTTTAAAGTCTACTGAACAACTGTCTATTGAGCAACTGACCACTGGACAACCTTTAAAGTCTACTGAACACCTGTCTACTGAGCAACTGTCTATTGAGCAACTATCTACTGAGCAACTGACCACTTGGCAACCATCCGCATCCTGTATAGTAATCTCCAGGGTATTATTTCTCGAAGCTCTCTTAGACGCTACGGGACCATAGCACTCTCTTTGCCGATATATAATGATTGCTAAGAGAATGCTGTGGTCCCTTAGCGGCTAAAAGAGCTTCGAGAAACGATACCCTGGTTTCTATATACACTGCATGGACGAGAAAATATACTACGTTGCTAGTCATTTATCAAAGAAGTCAGTGGTCGTACTCCTATATGTCATTTTGTACCGACTAACCCACGTCAGCAAAGGACACACACATTCTCGCTCTATAAATCCACGAAAGCTATTCACACGTATATGTGTCTATCTACTAGTATTCCGCAGCAATACAAAGCGTTAATGTATCTACCACTACAATGCATCCCCAACATTGCTACATTTCAGATCAGGAAATGTGTGTAGTGTTTGTGTTATTACGGCAGCATGACTAGGTACTTGACATACATATATACCTATGTCGTACACTAGTTCATTGTACACAGTAACACAGCTTCCATAACATGCACATACCATTTTGCCCGATATTCGATTGACACTTAATACGGGTTTATTTGACTTTGTCAATAGGACTTAAAGTATCTTCATCCATAAACTGTGTTGACTGTAAGGTTGTTACTGCATACATACGTAATGATATGCTATTTATATTAAAGACGTTCAAACTGCATTGGTCAAATGAACTTTGAAAACAATGTTAGTATATGTAGATATAGCAATGCTGATACCTGTTGTGTTGTGTTGTGTTGTGTTGTGTTGTGTGTTGTGTTGTGTTGTGTTGTGTTGTGTTGTGTTGTATTGTGTTGTGTTGTGTTGTGCTGTGTTGTGTTGTGTTGTGTTGTGTTGTGTTGTGTTGTGTTGTGTTCTGACTGCCAATAACTGTTGTGGTCAGGAAATATATCGTCTACTGTGCCATGATCTACTATTTGTTACAGTTTGATACAAGACATACTCTTTAAGGTCTGCAATAGAACATTAATCTAATTATATTCAGCATATACAACATGTCAGGATCTATATTATGTAGTATTTGTTACTGTTTGCTAGGAAACATCATTAGGTACCATTAAACATTAAATAAGTCTAAGTATAGTATGCTACGCGAAGCTATCTCAGACAGGAAGATCTTGGCACCAACGGAATTACAAGACATGACACTGTTGCGGCCTGTCGTCGCGTGAAGGTATTCCAGTATATGATTTGCATTAGTGTCATTAAAGGAGTTCACCATCCTCCGAACTACCAGAGGTCCTTGTAATAAATTAGCGCCTCCCCTCAGTTACCTGTCACAGACGTAGACGCGTGCTGTCTGTTTGTCATCAATCTCAGCACAACGGCAAGACGAGAGAATGTACATGTTTAACCTCGGTTCCATAAAGTATTCACTTTCACGTGTGTAAACACTTTCAAATATGCAAGAAGGCTTATACCGTATAAGCTGTTGACAAACATAGAAATCTGTTGAATGCAATGAATATACTTAGCTGACTTTCTCTCTCTCTCTCTCCTCCCCTCTCCCTCTCTTTCTCTCTCTCTCTCTCACACACACACACACACACACACAAACCCACGCTCTCTATATATCTCTCTCTCACACAAACACACACACACACACACACACACACTCTCTCTTTATGTCTCTCTCTCCTCCCCCTCTCTCTCTCTCTCACACACACACATACATACACTCTCTCTGTCTCTCTCTCACACACACACACGTACACACACACACACACTCTCTCTCTCTTTCTCTCCAAATGAAGCGCGTACGCATTAGACATTCTTACACTATGCTCTATTATTTGTAACGCGGACATGCGCAGTACTTAACGCCATCATAGCCGCGGACATGCGCACTGCACCCGAATGCTATCGAAGAGTACAACTACCAAGACCAATTAAAAGAAAGGTTGGGAATGCCCGGATGGTATAAGTGCAACAGTTGGCTGCTTATTGTTACACATTTAGGTAAATTAATTTTGCTAGCTCAGTTTTTCAATTATTGAGCATCCTATCATTTATACAGAGACATTCATTCAGTTTTATTTGAGATATCAAATTAAGATTATGTCATGCGCATCGACTCGACTTTCGCTTCACAGCACATGTCCTTTGATGTCTATGATTCGACTCCAGCCAAGCATTTCCATCGTATATATTCACTATGCATTTCCCAATCCTAAATCATATACGTTTTAACTTAATAAGCCACTTCGATATTAATTCTGACCGCCACTTTGTGTTCGGCAAACCGTACATTGACGATTACTAATACTGTAATGATTCTGAAAGTGATTAGGTAATTTTAATATCACATTTAATATAACTCCATTGTTAGTATCAACATTCTGGTAAACAACACAAAAGTAATACATTAGATGTATCTCCACACACGGGTAATAACCCCCAATATTACTGTGTATATGGTAGTTAGATAGCTAAACACCGATCAATAAAGTAATATGTCACCCAATTACTACAAACAGGCCTTTAAGACTACATAACTAAATGTTGGTCGTTCATGTAAAGCTTATGACAGGATTTATAGAGATTTGCCTGATCAGGGAGCACGTCAATTAAGATATTAGGCAATTTTGCTATGCATCTCGATTGACAATTGCCAAATGTTTGAAGAGTGGATTTCATTTGACAAGGTCGAGCAAATCAATGATGTGGCTAACCCTCTGGTCAAGTCTCGTGGGAGTCCCGCGTCATCCGAGAATTGAACGAGACGAGCTAGAGAACCCGGATTATGAATGTAATGTTCTGCATATCCCAGAGAATACGGCCCTAAGAGTATTTAGGCCTTAAACTGGGCCATGCGATTTGATCTGATTTAAAGTTGAGCCGTGCAGGGAAACTCTAGCGAATTGGAAACGGTTGCTCCAGGGAAAAATGCACGATATTAAACACTGTCTGTTGTTGGTATATTTATACTACAATTTTTGCGAGTTGTAGCAATAATACGTTAAGCAAATATGCATGAATATAGGAATAATAAAATAATATTAATTTTGTCCGCAAGGCTTCAAGTATCAAATTAGTTGTAAAACGTGTTCACGTGTTTAACCATTTGCATAAATACAGTTTAGCACAAATAAAAATGAATAATAAAAATAAAAATAAAATCGCAAATATACAAAACAACAAAAAAAACATTCGCAAAAACACGCAGCACGTGCAAGCATGGCCGCCGTAACGAAATCAAACGAGCGCATCAGGATGGAAATTCGAGACAAAATTTAATTTAGGTTCTCATTTCGGGCTGATTTAAACTATCGGGAAGGGTGAGGTAACTCTCCAATGAGGCTCCGTGTTCTAGAGTGATGCAGCGACGTCCATTTCATGGGCGATTCAAGTTCCTTCAACACCCTAATTAACTCTGGTCGGAGTGCCCCGGCTTATTATCGGCTATTATCGTAGTGGTTTCATTGTATCCGAGCTCTGGGATTCATTGACAAATTTGGCACCGATAACAACAACAGCGAACGGGGCATAAAACAGATAGTTGACAATGTTTAACAAGATTGCCGTCGATGGCAATGCGCCTCGCGGCGAATGGCAGCGTTTGAGCGAGACCAGCGTCCGAGTTCGGAACCAACGGTCCCAAATTCGAACTCGTCCCGGTATCAATGCTACTGGAAGTTATATTATCATTCCAGACTCGATCTTGATATGATAAACTGTATTCACAGGGTATTCACGGTGCAGTTATTGTTGTTGGTATGTCAGTACCAACAGGTGTACATGGGTTTACTGCAATACTCAGAGCTACGGGTATTGCAGGTTTCTTCCTGTCGTAAACCGACAAGTCATAATTGGAGTGACATTATCTTCCAAACGGCGTCTATGAACGCAAATATAAAGCAACCAACCCCCAAATAGCATTATTATCAAAATAAATTAAATAAAAAAATATATATATAAAATAAATGAATAACACGACTAGTGTACGTTTTCAAGCACGCCTAGTGTCACTCCGCTCGACACGATCACATGGGGTGTCCTCCAGCCCGTTGGCACAGCGATACATCAAGGACAAGGAGGGTCGACTTGACCAATAGCCACGATACATCATCCCCCACTACGTCTGCCTTGTAGTAGTCTTCCCAGTAGACAGCACCAAATCAACAGGGCTTACGGTCGTGAGAAAATACTCGCTGGTGAGCTTATACCAACCCGGGCCGACATGTTGTATAGTAGTTGGAGATACAAGGGGAAACATACAAGGGTTGTTGACAATAATTGTACAGCAGGAGGGGGGGGGGGTGGAGAGGGAGAGGGAGAGAGAAAAAGAGAGATAGTAATAGGGAAAGAGAGAGAGAGAGAGAGAGAGAGAGAGAGAGAGAGAGAGAGAGAGAGAGAGAGCGAGAGAGTCAGAGAACCATACTTTAACAACATAAATACCAGGGAACTGGCATAAGTATTCAAGCGGCATACAACTTTCTTTACAAGGAATGGATTACTACATTAACAATTATTCTGATATACGTATATAAGAGATACACTATAAAGCAATACGAAACGTCACAGTATGCGTTATTTAACATACATTTAAGGATACTATGCCCACGTATATGTAAAATTACACAGGCGAGACGATCTAGGGGAAACATACCAGAGACGAATGTAATGCCAATGGTATAAATTAGGATGCGAGATATACAGTGAGATTGAGTACAATGAATACATCTGTGATGCGCGCTGTGATGCAAATATACAAGGCAATACACGAAGATGAAGGGACCACCCTTAGTACAAGGAAGTAGAACTAGGACATACACATTAAATGATGCACTTTTTCTTGGGGAATTTATATGCAAGATGCGATACATCGAAGGCAATATGCACGGGAAATGTGATAACAAGGTAATATACGCTAGATATAATATACAACGTTAAGAAAGGCAAAGCGCAATACGTGGTGTATATGGGGTGCTATGCGAGGCAATATACCACAAGTCTCTTCTGCGCAGAATCGGATTTCCCTTTGATCATTCGTCGTCACCGTCCCGCTGTTTTCTGACACGTTTGCTAATATGATGACTTTACTGGAATATAATTGTAATATGAGATATGAGTCCGTGACGGGCGTCTTCAGACACAAGCACTTGTTACTTTGTGAATATGTTTTACAAATTGGGTTCACACTTTGGTTGGCTTAAGGGAAAATAAGAACCACGCACCAGAACATAGGGAAATCCGTCAGCTGCGGTTATTGTGACGTTTGAAAAAAAGAAGTCAAAGAAAAAAAAATATTCAGTTTCTAGAGTGACAGAACGCCAATGTTGATGTAAATAGCTGAGATGATGTTTATTGACTTCATTTTGCAGCTTTTCTGATGAATACATTTGCGATTAAATGTGTAATGGCGACTCAGATGTAGAATATTACATGCACCGTAACGTGGTCGTTACATAATATTTCTAACCTCTTCATACTGCAAAGTAAGGTCATCATATTAACAGGTTCTAGTTGGTTGGAATGTCCATCTTTTTAAAGTCATACACTGTAGTTCTGAAAACATCAATACACTGGTATGTCATCCTCTGCAATACCAAGCTTATTCAACCTAAATAAATATTTATTTTGGTCAAATTGTTCTCGCTGAACCGTGTATGAATATGTCACAGATACTACATACAATCAAATGCATGTATTTATCATAATAGACGAACACCAGTCTAGGTTCTCCTACATACACGTGCAACCGACCCACAAAAACTCCTCACACCGTCCGTGTGGAAGTGTGAATTGGGAGTCTCTCGTTCACGACTCAACCGGTCGGCTAATCGCCATTAGCGCTAATAGTGACCGGCGCCCGCTACAAAGGGATGTCCACTACTGTCCTGCACTGCTGATGAGCGTCTGCGCATCGTGTCCATCCTTCCAGTTAAGCCCCCTCGTTAATTACGACGGTTCCCAGTGAGGTCACCAAATTGGCCGGGCTGCTCACCTATAGCGGTCAGTCCCTGTCCGTATGCTGACCACACAGCAAGACTGACCAGATAATCAGTCCCTAACGCCAATTTTCAACTAATAATTATAACGCGGTGAATTTCATCCTCCGAGTAATTTCCGATATAATGTGATTAACACCCCCCAAGTACTAGTCGACTGATCCGTACTCTAAGGTCAATAACGGTAGTAATATATACTAATAATATATACACTGTCAAGTGACAAATTCTGAAACTAGGTACCCCAAAATATGAGAATATGTTTGTTCTCATAACACTAAATTAACGTATTCATATAGTCGCAGGGACTTCAATTCTCAACTGAGTGCACTCAAGCTATTTGTGTGTCTAAGTTGTTGTTTTTTGTGCTGACGCCACCCATATCATGAGGATGAGATACAACATGATGATATAAGTACGTTAAGGTAGACGAAGTACCATAATATGCCACTGTGAATGACTGCTGAGCTCGAGTATGTGCTAACCTATTTCGTGGATATATTTCCATGCGAACATTTATCGATAATGAGGTGCATGGTTCTTCATTTAACTTTATGACATTGGCACCAATGTCCTTAGGCATACAGAGTATTTGTACTTTTCACAAACTATCTTAACCGAAATGTTGGGCAAGCACAGTATTAACAGCAACACCTAGGCTAAGTAGAAGTTTTATGTATGAAATCAATTCCATTTGTCGTAGTACACACACACACACACACACACACACACACACACACACACACACACACACACACACACACACACACACACACACACACGTGAGCCCAAACAAAGACCCGCGCACACGAACGCACGCGCACGCACATCAATGTAATCTGAACAGGACACCAATGGCAATGAAGACGTCAAACAAGCAAACATCGCTTTACAGACTTCACGAAGGGTAACCAGTCCACTTTTAAGGAACACTATACACCTATAGAGGAGAACGCCAACGCAAACATGTTCACTGAATGCGAAGCCAATAGCAAAAACAAACCAAAGTTTATCTAGATTGGCCAAATTGCAAAATATAAACAAACCAAGAAGATCCAGCAAGAACCAAGTCACTGGGCTTCGATGCACACGGGGACATCTTATATGAACGTGTTCATTAATTCCCTCAAATATTGTGATCCTAGATGTTATTTCTTCCGAATGTTACGGTACTGTTGTTGATTCCAGTGCCAATGTTAACACGTGTTCGCTGCTACGGTCCCTTTGATGTGTCGACACTGTGCATATGGCATTGGTTGGGAAACGTTGAACATCTTTAAGTCGTGTTTTCCTACACTGTTAAGCGAGAGCTCGGGTTTTGTTTTAATAAAGCTCAACACCCCAGAGTTTCAGACACAGAAAACCCAAACACTGTTAATCAAGTTGAAACAGACGTGAATGAGAACTGAAGAACTAGGAAGATAAAAAATATATATATACATGAAGACCGGGGTCAGGTTGATTTCAAAGAAGGAATATTTCTATCGTCTTATGTATTCTCTACAACCGTATTTCGTTGATTTCAAATATAGAATTAAACACACATTATTAGCCTATATACCCCTTACTTAAATTACTAGTCGTTTATGCAAAATGTACATAGTTTATTGGCAAATACCAATTGTGTGAATATATATATCATTTATATACATTTCAGCATTATATATATATATATTAATATTGCGGTGTTTATGAAATCGTATATACAGTATGCTAGATCTTGGTGATATATATAAATCCATATTCATATATCTATCATTATTTTATCAATATTGTTCAAATAAATTGATATGGACAATTTAAATTTGCATTTATGGAAAAGATGTGAGTAGTTTAACAATAATAACAACAGCAAACTAGTAGGCCACATAGTCACGAATGAGAACGTCGATTATCTTGCAGTCCATTCGCAAATACGATTTCCAGAACCAATAATTAAGCTGTTTATTGTAATGCGGAGATTTGTCGAGTAATCGATGAATAATATTGTAATAGCTGTTATCAGGAGGGTTCAATTTTGGTGGACACGTAATTGACACGTACTGGACACGTTCTGGACACGTCCTCTGGAATTCATGGGCCGTGTTCTATGTGTTCAGATGCCTTAAATGTATGTAAATATCCTAAAACATCATCAGAATCTGGCCATAAGTAGAAGTAATTTTATGATGAATATTTTAGTTTTAGCTATCGATAATGTAGGACTTAGGTCCACCAGTTTTAGGTCCACCACTAGCGAAGACCGATTAAACCAAATCGGAAATTCGTTTGTTTTCGTGGTTTTACGTGATATAATAGACGTGGTATATGACATCTGGAAGATGTGACAATAGTTATTCATACGTGTCCCATTACTAATTCTGCTAATCGACGTACTTTTGGGTTACCTACATTTGTGTATATCTTTGCAGAATATAGCTTGTCATTATTTCTGGCATTCTTTAAATTAATATCGTCTCTTCCTTCTGTCAGTATAGTACTTTTACTATTAGGGCATTATAGGAATTTACAATATATCCGAATACACATATTGTAAAATAAATACTTGTTAGGAGCAGGTGCTACTATAGTACTACCTGTTGGACATTCCGGATAGTAGTATAAATGCAAATTCACGTTATTCGTTTAACCGAATAAATTTCATTGACACCGGTCCTTATTGCTTTGAGTGTCACACATTCCTATTCGTATTCGTATTCCTATTCCTATTTCTATTCGTGTCGTTATTGATCACGTGGTATTGTGAAGACCAATCACCACGTATCGATCTTAAATTCTCAGCTAAAATTTAAGTTTAAATCAATGTAAAATCAACGAGCATATACCTTCAATGATCCCGATTACAGTTTCGAATTCCTTTATGTTCGTACTTAAAAAAAAATAACCTTCCTGCTAAACACAGTGTCAAGCGTTTGAAAGCCACCATAATGATGACTTTAAAGGTAACACAAGTCCTGGGAAAAGCCAATCTCTGATCAGGCATCTACAGCTAATTGCACGTGCAACATGTGCAGCATCTGTGATTATGTTCCTGCTAAAAGCAAAGTGGATCTGTTGATGTGATCTCAGGGCAATTGAAACCATCTACACCAAGGAGCTGTGGCCGAGGCCATGCCGCTCTGATGTAACTTGCTCCTGGATAGTTCTGCGAGTCGTGGTCCTCGTGGACACTGTGAACCACGTCAGTCAGCTTCTACGATTACAGCCTGACACGGGCAATTAGCAAGATATTCCGACTTCATCGGAAAAGTATTAAAGTGTAATTAAAGAACATGTTCTTGCAACCGCCCCGTCAGATCAAAAGTGCTTATAGGCTCGTAATGAAAAGGGAATTCTGGCCTTAGATGAATGTCAAATAAGAAGAGACTTGAGTTCCAAATTACTGAAATGGCCAAGCCAGGTAAATGCGCTAGGATCTAATTATTTATATGCTAATTTCAGCTTCATTTCCAAAAGGTTTTAGGCCTGCTTTGGAAACGAATACGTAATGAGCGATACGATGTGATGACATTAGATAATTCATAATGGTAAAATGGATGATACAGTAACTGGAAAGTGTTCCTAAAACACATTCTTTCTTGGTTTCTTTATTTACCTATCTCTCTTTTATTTTATATTTATCTCCCTCACTTTTTCTCTTTCCACTTCTTTTTTCCCATCTCCTCTCACACAATCTTTCTCTTTCTATATACCGGATGAATTTCTAATATATTTTAACCGCATGTTTATTTATCTAATATCCCTCCCGAGCTTGTCCTCCTTTCTCTCCTCTCTTTCTCGCCTCTCTTTCTCCCTTTCTCTCTTTCCGTCTCTCTCCCTCTCTCGACAGAAGGAAGAAATTCTAACATATTATCTCTCCCTCTCTCAACAGATGGAAGAAATTCTAACATATTCTCTCTCTCTCTCGCTCTCTCTCTATCGCTCTCTCTCTCTCAAAATCTCTCTCAAAATTTCATCCCAGGACCAATATTGATTGTTCTCAAAGAAGCCGTTGAGAGTAGTACATGCGATCTCCCTCTATTTGCAGGTAGTGTAATTAGAAGGATGAAATATGACAACACTGCCAGGCCTAACTACAACACCACTTGAAGTTTGAACTCATGTAATTAAAAAAATGACATTAATTACATTTCATAAATCAGTGGTTTAATTACCGAGTCAATATCACCAGTTTTAATACTCCCCATGGGCATTATCTCACGTGTGGTATTAGCGGTACCGTATTAGCATTGGTTTCATAAAAGGTACCGAGTATGACTGTGCTCGCTATCCTCTACTTTAGACATTAAACCAAAATCGGAAAATACAAAAATATTTCTAGCCATATCCTTTTTGGATATAAATTTATCTGTATACAATTTTAACAACTATGAATTAACAAAAGTATTCACGATCCAGATACTCTTCAAGAATTTGCAAAAGATATGATTTATGAAAAAGAATAGGACCAGGGTATTCAAGCCGAGTTCCAAAATTGGTAGATAGCTTCCCCACAATATATCTTCCGGCCCTTAATTTATTTTGTTGAGTATATATATATGATTATAATCGCATTGAAGTCGCATTACTATACATACAATAGTGCTCCATTAGTATCTATACGCTAACCCGACATTGCAATAATATATGCTTAGATCTTTCATTGATCAGTCGTAGGATGCTATCATATATAGTTAAAAGCTTCCGGTATTTTTCAATTCAGCGCCAATTTTTTTTCTTATTCTTGTCAAGTTTGTGACATATTTCCACGACAATGAAGTATTTAATGCATCGATTTCAGCTAAGTGTTAGGTATGCATAGTACGAGTGCTCTCCGCTTTCATCCGTTGAAGCTAATTAATAATTAAGCCGGGACGCTAGGACTGTTTACAACTACCATTCGACAGATCGTTACGAATCCGCAGTGTAGTCCTTCGCCTGTAGGTGGCGACAATATATTTTTAAAAATTTACTGTTTTTTTTAATTATCAACGTAGATTTTTTTGGCTCTTAGTAATGCCAGCACGAAAGTGATACATAATACATCTCGTTAGGTATTTGTAGAACAGTTCATCTATGCCATCATCTTGATCGTATCGATCCATGTTTTGGATATAATGGTGTGTGTATTTGTGAAACTGCACAAACAGATATCGGCATATCACATTGGCGTACAGGCGATAGATATGTCCCTGTTTGTTGTATGTCATAGTGACACTTAATGTGCATTATTCATGAATGCGAACCTACATGGATGTTAAAATAAGTGATAACAGATTTACACGATTATTGTAAATGTGTATATAGTCCCACATATTATCGATAAAATATAATGATGCATGGAAAAACATTTATGTGAATGATTTAATCACATATCAATATTTTATGCTATTCATACTGGATGAGATACCTAGATGAGATTTATACCTGTGTATTTATTCTGAAAAAAATAATAAATGGATTAAAGCAAGGATTTTTAAAGGTCCCTACCTCTTTTCCTTGAGTGTTTCTTTACAATGTTGTTTCCTGGGCTCCCTGTGTCGCTGTGGCTGCCGCTAGTCGGGCTGGGGTCTTCTTCTGTTGAACACAACATAAGCCAGAAATGAGACGTTAGCCATGAGACGTATGAGACTCGAACCACTTAATAAATGCCATATTATCGCGCTGTTCTTGGACTACCTAGCCTGCTATGACAGATAGGAGCGTCGCCCCACCGTGCCCACCTCGCAAACTCGGACAGTGGGCTGCGACAAGGCGATGCTCTTCGCCCGGGGCTTTCTCCACTATTCACACAAGAAACACGGTCCTTTTGTCACTAGCTGGGTAACAACGCTCTTTAGTTTTAACCTGTTGGTAATTAATCAGAACAGGTATATGCGGCTCCGTGGCTCGCTATCGCCGTGTATGTATGTGTGTGCGTGTCTGCCGGACGTGTGACAGATCGGCGAGATTCTACCAGACTTTTAGAATTATTTGTCAAGAAGGATGGCTAAGAGTCTAGATCATTTAATAACACGTAGAGCTGATACCACGACATGGGAACCTCACGGGTTAACAATTCTACTATGATGAGAACCGTAATTCGACGTCATCAATCACCATCATACATGTCATTAAATATAATTATTGCAATGTACAGATAAGACAGATGTATCGTACATGGTAATTTATATTAGACCAAAACAGCATAGCATATTATGGAATAACGATAGCAAAATGTAATTAATTCATACACACATATATATCGTGTATTGCCCTATATTTGGCAACAGACGGATAATGTTCGACCCCTGCGTCGATGCTTGATAGAATGTTCATATCATCACCTCGTTGTCCAACATGAATATCTGTTCAAATATTCATATGCACACAGCCTATAATAGACGTACTACGGGGAACACATTCAACAAACACTACCAGGAATACCCGCTGATATTATGTAATCAGATTGAGTTGGATCTTATTTACACTATTTCCGTATTATATGAACTTGATGGCCAATTCTGCCATATCAAAAGATATTGACGTACGCACTTCGCTTGATTTAGTCACCTGTCACCTGATTTTTTTCTTAATCAGTGGTTAATATGTATGCATAACAATAAAACACATGCTGCCATATAAATAAGTCGGGCATTATACGATGACAATTATTTTTTTATGTATTATATATTTTATATTAAATTTAAAATGTAAATAAAAAGAGATTACAAATAAAAATAAACATAAAAATTAAATACAACATTTATTTATTCATGAAATTCATACTAAAATTGTGATACTGTGATGCTACAAGAAGCTACATTTTGAATTGCTTCCTGGTAATAAAAAAATATGTAATATTTGTTCGACAAGCTACAGCCAGTTTCATAACGCTACTGACAACATACAACTCTGTCATTCTTATCCACTTGAAAGGATATGAAAATGATTTTTATTGAAATCACAAATTAATCCAGCTGGATAAGAGAGGAAATGACGCCGAAAAATTAATAGTCACCTAATGAGTGAATCTGCATTTTGGTAAGGCAGCCATATAAAATGTTCATCCCTTATCGTGAACACTACCAAGATAACAGTATCCATTTGGACAGGCAAAGACCACCAGTTAGAAGGAAACGATAAAATATTGCGCGCTTCGTTATTCAGGGGATTTAGGTATAATTACAGTCGACTTAGCAAGCGAAATGTTGCAAATGCATGAGTTGGAAAGTGGGATATCGCTAAATCCTGTTTGTCAATTAGCACCGGCGAGCTCTGAAGACGAACTGGAACCTCTACTGGCCCAGCGAGAAGACCATAGCATAACAGGCGGCCGTCCCTTTGCTGGCTTCTCGTGATTTCTATCGTTCTAATTTATTGATGTCGTGAGATCTTAAAGACGGTGTTTTCTCTGTTTTCCCCGTTGGCAAGTATTTGCTATTCATTACAATTTCGACACTTCTACGAGGGAAGACTTAGAGGAATTTTTGCCACGGCACTTGTGAGACTATTGCGATGATATCGCGAATTGAAACCTTTCCAAAACAAACGCGAATATTACACGTATTTTTCTCTCCAACCATGTTCAAAACAACGCATTCATACGACAGAATTCTTTAAAATAGACGTCTATGTCCACGTATTGTTTCTAGCATGGTATGGGAAATAAACAGGGAGGTTGTGTATGGGAATGGGGATTTTGTTGCCGGTTTGAAAGCGAGGAAAAACTGGTTGTTTTCGCTAACACCGTGGAACCCTGCTGTTATCGGCGTTTAATGTACCTCAACACCTGTCGCCTTTTAACACGCGCTGAGGAGTCGCTACAATTCTTTTTGGAATAATTTTATTACAGTATTGTGTTGCAATACAGTCGATAGGTTATCTGATCGATGACATGCTTGTGTAAAAATATCTACCTCGCCCGTTGGTTCAGGATAAATATAAAATGTGGTTGTTAAATCAAATAGAACTAGCCATATTTATTATTTTACGTAACATATTTAAAATGTTTAAATATGTTTATTTTACAATATTTACGGAATAACAACGATGACGTTAGTAGTTATCTCCGTCGGTTGAAATGTATTAAAATGATTTCCTCACATCGATATCATGTCGATTTTCCAAATATTTTCAATATTTATGTTTGGATTCATAATTCATATTAACTCCCATAAAAGTATATAAACCGCAAAACAATTAAGAGATCATCGGTTGGAATAACAATGATAGTATTACATATACCCTTCATGTAATGAATTATTATATACTTTACATAACACAAGTATTAAGAATCATGTTATTCCCAACTATTATATTCCATGTAGAGTCAGGTTAACTATTCACATTTATATTTTCTCGTTTAATGAAAAACAACAATTGCTTGCGTATGTAAATATTGTCAATTCATTTCCAACTTAACATCCGTGAAATACATGCTAATGCTTTGTCGTATATTAATGTATAATGCTGGTTTATTATTTGTAATATATTTAGTATGCGCCACAGCGAGATAATAATGTATAGTAACAATACTAGTATTAGTATTAGTAATAATAATGATAATAATAATTTTAAAACACATTAAAAATATTATTAATAAAAACAACATCATACTATTTTAGTATTAACACATTAAATGATCTAATGTTAATTACCTGGTAATATTGCCTACCATAGAAATTCAAGAATATTTCACTAAAGATGTTATAATATTGTTCATTGTTAATAACTACGTGCGTTATCACCCGGGCTATTAGGAATTAATTGACATTAAACTCATCACAACAATTAATACCGTCATAACTATCGTTTTCATAATGACAATATATCACAAAAATAAACCTAAATTTGTTATGCGACACATATCCCATATTATGCGAACATGAATGCGAAAATTATCGCAATAAAACGAGGACTATATTGTGACGCGCACACACTACCGGTCGTTCAGTAATGTAAAGATTAATTCAGTGGTTACACGTAAAAGCGGTACTATTTACCTTTTGCTGGCATACTGGTGTCGAACCGTGGACTATCCAGTTTGCTTGTGGAAAATTGTCGTCTGCTTTTTAAACACTTGTTCCTGCTTTCTCTCTCAGCAGAGGACACGCTCACCGTCTGGCCATAGACTGTCGTGGGTAGGGCGACACGCTATGGAAGTCTGTGGAAGAAAAACACTCGTCATTTACCCGTGGAGAGAAAAAAACTTCCAGTTCGCTCTGTCGTATATGATGTCACTCGGAATGACGAAGGCCTTGGGTAGAAATCTAAAACCACAACATCACTGCCACTTCTAATCTCTCATAATAAAACATGGCGGTCCGGGGGATCTCTTCCGTCACTACGGCTAAGAAACACAGCTGATGCTCAGAGTGAGACACGGAGTTTGTCATACATACGAGGTTCGGGATAATTTGGGTCTCAAACTTGCAAGGGTTTCGGGTGTCCGGGTCTCTCAGCAGTAACCTAGACCAATCTCGGACTCCGGGTCCCATGTAACGAGTCCTTCTCACACGCTAAGCCTCCTAGGACCGTAAGCTCTCTCAATGCTTATAATTAGAGGATTATGGCAACAATTTGTTGCCGGTAAAGCCGTGCTGGCAGAAACGATGTTGTGCAATTTAGTACGAACAGGGAACTCACAGCATTTCGAATTAAGATTATCACTTACACTTATGCGCCCTAGAATCCATGCATGTAAGACTGGCTGCATAACAATGTCATACGGCGAAAACTAGTCATTCACTTCACAACAGGTGAAAAAAAAAGAACGTAAATACGGTACGTCGAGTTGTCCATAGAATGATCGCGTGTTGTCCAGTATAAACGCTCTGAAGATGCCACACTGTGAAGGAGGGAGCGAGAGAGGGAGGGGGGAGAAACCAGCTCGAGTGTGTCCCCTTGTTATGCTTCCATCACGTGTATACGTGACACTATAGCACCTCGACGTGACTTGTCATACACCGCGTAGATTCATACATCCCAGACGCGACAAATCTCATCTTATCCTTTTTCTCTCTCTCTATTTCCACTACGGTACAAGAGCGATACGTGTTTACTGTGGATCTACGCGCGCGTGCACTACACCCGTTGTAGATCATATAGTATCACCTCCATATAGAAAAATAGCAGGCTAGAAGGTGTCTCAGAGGCTCGCCCCATACCCTCTGATTTGATTGGTCGAGCTATATCGCTAGCTCCGACGGAAAGCAGCGAGGCATGGCCGACCAATCGTCCACGCTCCGAGGCAGTTACTGAATGGAACTCCGCTCAACTCGTATAGTGAACTCATATCTATAGTCAACGACAATTTCTATATATCCAAGAAAGAAAAAGTAATCTCATTTGAAAGATAGTTTTGATTTAAGTAGAATCGTAATTAAATAAAAGGATTTTTTCTTTTTTCTAATTTTAATGCGTTTTGCATCGTGTGACATTTAGAGTCTTGTTTTCAATTCGGGATTTCATTCCCGCGGCTGTTAAATACAGAAAACAGCTATGGCAATGAACAAATTGACATAGACGCTTGACTCTATTTGTTGACTTCACTGATACTATCGCTATCAATGTATGCTTGACGTATTGAACTGGACAGTTCGATTGTTAGCGTAGTGTATAGGTATTGCACATAGCTCATTCAGAGACGCTGTTATACTAGCTAAATACATAGCGCATCCCGTTGATTTCCAATATTCACTACTAGAATACCGCAAGGATTCGAGAACACGGACTTGCGCTTGCTACCAATGATCGCGGTATAAATACCACTTCCATCAGATCAAAATACACCGGGAAACTAATTACAGACGTAATATATATACTGAAAAATTCTATAATTTCAGGTTATTGTCGTACGCAGCAATATATCACATTTTGTGCATTAAAACTCATAAAAACGCACAGCCAGCGACTTCATGATAGAGTATCAATGAGGTAGTTTGCGAGAGCGGCTATAAAATGTTCTGGTAGACCCACAGTAATGAACATCACAGGTCATCATTATGGAAGACATGCCAGTGGATTGCACCTAAGCTACCTACAAAAACTATGATGTATTTCAGCAATGCTTGTCATTGAACAATCAACTCGGTCTCGCCCGGCTATAATCTGCACCCGTAATTAGCAATAAAATCCGGGGAAACAGACCGAACAACCACCTATGAATACCAATCGTGATAGTTTGAAATGCAGATGAAACATTTGTATGGCAACACTGCAGCGTCCATATGCAAATGAATGCTATCGATTGGTCGTCCAATCAATCAACGGCATTGATCGGCATTGTTATGACGTGGCCGTCGACGCTGCACGACATGCACGTGCTGAAATCGCGTCCGCCGTTAGCACTTTCTGCTGGGTAAATACATTTGCTTATTGGACATCTTTAATAATGAAGGATTTTGTGTTCTAATATGAAATCGAATTGATACGGAATTTATTGCACGTTTGGAATCACAAATTGATATTGATATCGTATCATTTGTTTGGCTTTTTCGATTTAGTGTTGAGAGATATTGGTCGTCACTTGATATTTGTAGAAATGTTAATAGATTCCAAACGTTACATCATACACTAACGCATTTCGTTCATCAAATGTTTTAAATATTTCACTTTGAAATCAACGTGATGATATATTCGTGAACATATGAAGAGATTAACATGCACAATCTTCTGTTGTATCAATCTCATTGTAATAATATAATATTACAAACAAATATATGTGTAAAACCACATAACCATGCGCATTAACACAAATGCAAGCATTCTACATAAGTATATGGACTTATTAATGTACATGTATATACATAACATTAGAACATACAAATAAGTTGATACAAAAAGCTTGATCCAAAAAATATAGCGTAAAATCGTAACAGTTTGATACTGTATAGTTATTAACTCTACTAAATACCTAGCAGTTAATTGATAAGCCTGGAAGAGCGCTACCATCCGCGATTCTTTTCGTGACAATGTATTAAGAGATATAAGTGGGTGGGATACCAGATTAACAGATATAAATGGATGGATTAAGTCCATGTCATACGCAAATCGTACAATTTGACGATTTTATGCTTCGAATGACTATCTAAACCGACCGAGTGTTTTTACAAAGATGTCGATATATATCTACTTAAATAGTACTTCAGACGGTTCATGCACTTATTGACGAAATACGAACTGTTGACACGCGAACAATGAAACCATTGTTATAAGAAATATTTGGAGTATATTATTATTTGTCTGTATTGTGGTTTAATATTGTTTGTCTGGTTGCGTTTGTGTAATTTACGTTAACATGTTTGTGTTCACAATTTTGTTAAGATAAAAGAATCCGTACCGGGTATTAACATAATTTTGTGGATATTTATTTTGTAATTCCAAATGGAAATACGAGCATACAGTTATGTATATTAAATTGGGAATGATAAACTGATATATCCATATTGATATTTCTTAGACATTCAACTTAATTTTATTTCAGACATATATTGAATTATTATGTATAAAAACAAACATATCATCATTTTTAATAGTTGTTAAACAACTAACGTCATAACAATTCTTAATTAGTTAACTTCATTCTCAAAAAAACATTCTCTTCACAGCTCAAATAATACAAAATAAAATTCATCTGATTCCGCCCATCACATTTGAATGCTCATGTTTGTTTAACGGCGATGTCTTTGAAAATAGAACCAGAAAAAAATGTTCTCGGTAATTAGAGTGTAACGTTTCATGTTGAAAGTAGATGCGATTAGCACCCTGCAATAAACCGTCACTTGTCTTTCTGTTTTAAATTACAAAACTCTCAGGAATTATTGGTTTTAAAGTCCCCTGTATTATTTTTGTAACCAACCCAGGCAATGTACGAGCGACGGAGGGACACAGCAGATGGGATGGTAGTAAGGATTGTGTTAGGCATGATGCCCTAGGCATAACTCGTCACTAATTTCAACAAACGTGTCAAGTTCTCCTTCTAGCTTGTAGTGAATCATTGCAGAGCAAGTCTCGACAAATTAACTCTTTGTTTTCTTCATCTGATTAGTCCAAAGATATCTACCCCACATTTGCTTTGGAAGCCGCACATTTCTAGTTATCTTTCTATCCCCCAATTTTTTTTAAAGCAACTTTTTGCTTCTTTTTCTTTTATTTGAACAAGGGGGGAAGAGTGGTTTATTGTGTTTGTGCTGCTAAAGAAAGACAGATAAAATGTGTTTGTAATGTAAGGAATTCAAGATTGCTTGAATGATGACGCTTAATACGGAAGGTTTCGTAGATAAAGGGTATTAATGCGAGTATTAAAATTATGATTTCTTTGCCAGTGTATAATGTTCTAATTTTCTTCTACATTGTATGCTGTTCACAATAAATCGTGGAATACAATATATTCATAATACTCCTAGTAATATAATGCATATAAAATAATAATGAGCATATTTCATCTCGTTTGCTTTAATACTTTCTTATAGCATCACCTATACAAACATGACTAATATCTAATATTTCGTTTCTTGACATTCGAGATTGTACTAACATTAAGTACGACGATACATATTTGATTATACTAGTGTATAATAAAACTACATTTTGACCCAGTTTATATACATGTTCTAGTAACTCGCGGGTATATATTATGAGTACAGATGGGTGATTCCTATCATTCATCATAGCTTACAGCGATCCCTTCATATTTAAACGATTCATAAAGAGACAAGTCTTATCACTGCTGATAACTATACGAGCCGGAGTTTAGTAGCATCTAGATGACTGATATGCGTCAATTTTACGGATAAAAGGATCGAATAGCTCTCGGGGGTGGCGGTGGATGTGGGGTGGGGTGTAGAGAAACGCTGCGATAGTTAAAATTGTGACGGAGAAATTCTGAAAGCGCTTCGAGCAAAGGAGAGTTCCTTTTGATATTGAAGAGTTGTCTAGTTTGCCTTGCTCGTCTTGGTGAAGTCTTCTTAATAGCTGCGGTTAAGACACTCGGCGAACACTTAATAGTCTCTGTAGGGGGCTCTTTTAATCGTTGTTACCCTATCCTTCGTATTTGTCGGCTATTTTATAAGACCAAGCAATGTTGGGAACGTTTGTTGTGCATAACGTTATACCGGTTTCACGTAAAACCGCTAAACATGTAAAAAATTTCATTACCTGCATTTTAAAAATAATCTGAAATGTTAGATAAATATTATTTTCCATATATGAAAAGATTTGAACATGGGGTGAATATAATTCGTAGTAGTACTCATGGCACATCTAAGCTGATTAACTAAATAAAGAAAGGCACGGATAGAGACTATTAGTTTAGAGTGATCTCTCGTCAAAATGAGTATCTTCAAAGACGAACTAAAATTTAAAATCCTCAATGGAAAACCTGTCTTCGTATTTCTGTTTTTATTTCCTAGTGACCGAAAGTTTCCATGGTAATATCAAATTGTTCTTTCACGAATAACCTTTATACCCCGAAGGGATTAAGTCATGCAAGTAAACAACACCACCACACATATGGCGAGAAATAATTCTGAATTTGAAATCACAAGAAATGAGAAAAACATGAATGAATTTCAGTGAACACGATTTTATACACGACGCGATTTGTGAAGTAAACGTGTCGTACTGAACAGCGGTGCCAATTTACGGCACTACGGTTACTCCGTCAATTAGGTGATATATTTAAACTACCTGATTAGGTTCCATGACAGGATTCTAGTTGAAGGAATTGTAAGAGATAGTGGAATTAATATACCCATATTTTATACATCACGACTGATTAACTATCTGGTCGAGTGAAGAGGATCCGGCGAGTTATAACTCCTCCCGTCTATAAAACTCTCCTGAGTTGCATTCGACTTTTGTGTGCATGTTCCACCACAGAGACAAGAGAGACCTGTGCATTACACGTTCATGCAAATGAAAACCTTCAAGATCTGCACAATATGTACACATACCTGTGTGAGCAAAAATTGCTCGGCGCTTTATGGGTCAATGGCTAGGCCCCCACTTGTCCGGAAATCTTATGAAGTTCCTTGCAAGTGTGAAATCGACCGATTCACTTGCTAGACAGCCCAATTTTGACGGAACGTTGTCAACTATGCAGAGTGGGAGAGGAAGAACGAACCACACAGATTCCGATTCCTGGAGATTCCGTGATTGCTGGGGCTATTGTAGATATGTGTCCGAATCCAAGATAGGTATTTTTTTTATGGTATGCGGGACAATTCTCGGAGTCTTGTCGTGGAAGAAAGACGTGATCAGTTGATGCAGAAAACTAGTCAAGTGTTAAACCGTAACACCATCCAAGCAGCATTGCCATCGTTTAGCATAAGCTCCAGTAGGCTTTCGGATAGTCTTTCGTTTCACCGAGTCTCTGCCTAACCTCCAAAACACATGTTTAATAAAATCATACTAAAGGCGGGGCCTGCTTTGCCTCGCGAGTAGCAATCGAACGAATAGAAGTAGGCGGAGCTATTTCCCAGAACAGAAGAAATGACGATATGTAAGCGAGCAGCGCAGTGACATTATAGACCTCGTCAAGAGGAATCAACGAGTCGGTTCAGCCGCGCGGCGAATCCGGGGCTCATTTACATAATCGGGGCGGAGCTACGGCGCTGGAGAGCCAGCCAATGGCACGCCGCGGACGACAACAGACCGGGCCTACTTTTTCCAAGAACGACTCTCGGCGGTGTGATCGCGTTTCAGGCAATTACATGGACCTGTCAATCAACTGTCAGTGTGACAGTTGTCGGAGAATGGAATCATCTAAACGCCTGCCGATGATCTGATCATTCTATGCTATTGTCGTAAACATTACCATAAACATTAATTGAAGAATAACCTTAATAGCGCGGACCTGTTTTAGACTGGGTTTCAGCTTACCTCCAATCGGTACGGAGTTCAATAGATACTAAAACTGGCGTAACAGAAGAGGGGCGCATGTAAGAATAGACATCGTTTATCTCTAAACACTGTGACTACAGAAAATTCCACCCGTGTCTAGCTCAGACACAATAGAGGTCTTACAGACGCTGTAGATACCCCGAAGGGACGGACTGAACATTCAGGGAGAAAATACTCGCTTTGTTGTGGACACAGGCGTACTCTGAACCCACCCGGAACTCGCATCGGGTTATTTTTTCATATTTTCTTTCGACGGAGCACGTTACAAGATTCAACAGCCAAAAAGCGAACCGTCATAACATGGTTCCTCAACATTGGCCTCACAACAGTTGACGAGTTTTCGCGATATTCTATCCTGCTATTATCCGTGAACCTGGAACACCATAGCGTGGTGTTAGTGTCCACACTCACATGGAGCTATTCGTGTAATTCTTCCGGTGGACATAGTCCACTCGCTGTGGTCAAAACCATAATTATCGGGTTAGAAATGCTACCCATTCATTAACTACCGCCCTAGTCATTGGAACAAATCGGACATATTCAAAGTCTCAATACTAGGGAGGTAATCTCTGCATTCCGGGATGATTTAAGACTCGTGGAACCATTAATTTTGGTAAATTTCCCATGTTCATTATACTTGACCCCCGACTAAGCGCTGTGCACGGTGGGTGAAGGGCAGGCAAACTGCAAATTACTTAGCAGTCGTCAGCCACACGTGGAACTAAGTAAGATGTATTCATACGCATTGGGGTATAGGTGAAAATAAGTTATTGCTTTTTTTTATTGTTTATTTTTTTAAACATTATTTTGCTGTGGACCGTTGTTGCTTATTTCGACGATGCATTAAGTGACAAGTGGTCTTATGTATATTATTTATATTATTGATGTATCAGAATATAATTATGTAATACACAGAGAAATAGTAGCTACCCGTCTCTGTTTAATTCTATCTACCTCTTTCTATCACCTCTCTCTCTCTCTCTCTCTCTCTCTCTCTCTCTCTCTCTCTCTCTCTCTCTCTCTCTCTCTCTCTCTCTCT
>JAUTBZ010123562.1:0-15611 GCA_032361785.1 Lepetodrilus galriftensis | reverse complement strand
ACCCGGTATTCATATTTGCCAGTGTCCAGAAAGAATGTCCAGTTTCCCCCTAAAAGGAAGTGTCTGGTCTGTTTACATATCAAGTCACTCTTTCTTCTGAACAACTAACATGATTTTTTTAATAAAGAAATAACATCAAGAACTAACTTTCCACATAGGTTGCTCAACTTTCGTGTGATCTCGCGTTTTTCCTTTAAGCTAAACTGACATTCTATAAGACAAACCAACAAGCATCCCTGAGACTCTCAAACATTGTATTCGACACTATCTGCGAATGGTATGCGAGTGTATGGTACTTGTTAAGTAGTTGAGTAATAACGTGCGCAATGAGCTGTACTATACGTTGAATGCACCGACTTGTAGACATCCGTTGTATAAACTTCCCCAATGCACATTTTGCATTTCGGAATGTGGGCTTGGGTTTAGTTAATATTGATGCAAAGGTTGGGTTGATAACATTCAGTCAATATTATTAATAATACAGAAACATCAGATCCCGTGTGACATTATAATGTAATAACGTACTTCCGGATGTTGTCCCACTCCACCTGCGTGGTATCGTTTATCGAAGCTCACCTACTGTATTTACTATGACATCAGATCTCTTGTACAGGGGAGCGCTATCATCATGGCTATTGGTATCTGGATATGAGAGCTTCTAGAAACGATACCCTGGTTTGACATCCAGGAATGTCCATATACAATGACATAGACTCTGTTAAAGAACTGAAGGAAAGATGGCATCCGGCCAAAGCTTGAGCAATGTCTACACTATTGGTACACTAAGCCTTGTGCAGACACTGACAGTATCCTGTGTTCATGATCAATAATCATACATGTATTGCTAAGCTAGCTACTCGCTGTTAATCCCAGGTAACATCTTGATAAGTGATGCTCATTGTCATGCCAAGGTATACCGACGACAAGACGGCCGAAGTGTGGGATGGCATCTTGTGGAGGAAACGTGTTAGTAATAATAGTATGTGGATATCATCGACCACCATAATAAACACACTCGTAGCTTCAGATAATTCATCTGGTCATCTTATATTAGTTCTCTGACGTTCTAGGCTACAATGACTGTCAATGTCAACCGCGTGTCCACGGGTATCTACCCACAGATGCTTGTCACAAATATCAAATTGGAATTCTAATATTAAGAGGGTATCCAATTTGTGTGACAAGCGTAGACCTATGCCATGTATGCTCAAACAGGTACCAGTTTACCTGTGCAACTATATATATAGGCCTATCCAACTGTATGGAATAACATGATACCATACTTTACCCAGCCTTCCATTTGGATAGATCCGTGACGTATGGATGAAAGATTGCCGCTGTGACATAAAACAATAATTCATTCACTCCATTTGGATACTAGTAGGCTATTAGCTGCCCTGTTTACTATTTTGCTATCTATATATAGGCAACTGCAACATGTCTGTGTTTCAACGAAAATTCTCGGTATTCCAGGCGTAAATCGTGGTTTACAAGCGAAAATATTAATAGCATTGTGTTGGCGATTATTTAGACATATTGAAACGACAATAACAGTTACTTGACAAACGACAAACGACAAACACATTGTTATGTCGGCCTACCCGTCTAGACGTACTTAATCACTTTGAAAATATATGTAAATTGAATGAAGCGCTTTGAAGAATCCATGCAATGTGATATAGAAAGCAGCCATAAAATCTCCACTATTTGCTTCTTTAGACAAACAGCTATATTTATGATTCGAATGATGAAGATAAGATCACGATATGACTTCTATGTAGAGCGACTTTCCTCTAATAGTCTATAAGAAACATCCTATGTAAATATATATTATGCTTGAAATAAATAAAAAAAGAAGATAGAGATAATAATTACACATTAAATTTCCTCTTTTGGTTTGTACTTTGTAGGCTTTACTATCCAATACAGTGTTGTGCGTCACTCTATTGCTACAAGACATCAGGAAACTCTGGTACCAGAAAGGATGCGAGACCAGTAGGCCGTTGAGAAACCACCATACTATACTAATGACACAGTCATGGTCAATTACGAGGGTTAATCCAGCTGGTCAGTAGAAACTTACCGTTAACCAGTCTCATCGTAACAATTACCCTCACAGTATGTTACAATCGTTAAAGAAGTTATATGTGTGGGTGGCTATGGTAAAGATATAATCTTCATCAAGTTGCTTGTTCTCGTTACTCATCACTGCCAATACAAGCGGATTTCCTTCATCAATGCCCTGCATCTTAAAGCTATCCATTATTTGGGAACCGTGCTGCAGGTCGATATGTCTGTGAGATGGAACTCCTCGGAATCGCCATGGGAGTCAATTGAAATGTCTTCTATACTTTAAGGACTTGACCATGTTGACCGGTCGCCGCAGAGAGCCATCGGTCAGTTTGTTTTCAATTTGCCGCCGTGATTTCCTTGCCGTTGATACCGCATCGCCGCGCTGACTCTGGAGGATGGGTGTCACTAGGTGTCACTAGGTGTCACTAGATAATTTGTTAATGACACCTTGTCATTACCTTTACCCAGGCTATAGTAGGCTATATCCTGTTGTTGGAGGGACTGATCGTCAACAGATTTCGATTAAAAGTCTTTCCTTCTTATGGAATTGGATAGTATTATATATTATATACCCAACGGTCTCGATTGATTGGGTATCCGTGTGTAATTGGTCTGTAACTTCTGTAAGATCGACCCATAATGATATCCGACGACTTCACAATCGTACACGATGGGTGAGAAGAGATGATAAGTCATGATGACGTTTATTATGATAACGTAAGGGTGCATTTTAGATAAAATATTGAAATTAAGGTTTCCGTTTAACATTACTAATGTTTGCTTTATATTCATCATCAGTGATTGATTGGTTATCCGTGTGTAATGGCTGTTTAAGATTGGCCTTGTAGACGGTCACCCATATTGACATCCGATGACATCAAAATCGTACACGATGGGTGAGAGGAGATGATAATTCATGGTGACGTTTATTATGAAGATGTGAGGGTGATTTTTAGATAAACTACCGTATTGAAATTCATGATGTTGTTTAACATTAGGCTACTAGTGAAACTGTAGCAATCACCCTATGTATATTTACATCTTTGAAAGCATATGCCTAGACAATACTGCATCATTCGGGAACCATGTGCAGTTGCCAACTTCCTTAAATAATGAATCACGTATAATACATAAATAAAAGAAACCATGCTATTCTTTCCTTAAGGATTCTAGACTTGACAGCACGATCACGAATCGAAATATGTTTGGACAAGAACATTACAATTTCCACAATCATGTCATTGACACTCAATTTGTTGGCGAATCCCTAGAAGGTGTTACCAGGTTACTGCATCTGGACTAGGAATAGACCGAGAGCACGGTCTTACAGCAAGTCTGCCTAATGTTACCTACAGCGAGATGGCAGGTGCTAGCCGGTGAGTGATAATGCACGAGGGGAAGATTACATCGCCATGGGAACCTGCCTTGATGCTCACAGACTAGAAGTGAACCAGTGAGGATAGACTTACATGCATCCATATTTTATGTCCAATGTATCACCTATTCTTTGAGAAAAACATGCTTCATTGGGCTGTGTCTTGGTTTGTCTTTGAAATATATCAACCCACAGATCTGGGCGTCTTTTCACGAAGCTTTCGTATCCACTATGAGATCATAACCCTCTTGTACTATAGCTATAGAGACCACGTACCAGAGTGTTATGGTCTTGTCGCGGATCCGAGAACTTCATGAAAGGGTGTCTTAAGGATCATTCGAAGAATGAATATCCTCCCTAGTTATTTGTAAGTTTCAGAATAAAACAACATTTGTAAGTTGGCAGAATAGAACAACATTTTCTGTTGCTTGACCAATATCTTCTATCCTGAACTTAATTCTTAAAGCTAACTCTGAATATTATATTTTATGAAAATACACCAACAGCCTGCCTCGACGTAATGTAACTCAATGAGCTCCATCATTGTACCCATTTATCAAAACATAAAAATAATAACAGTCTCGCGTAGCCTATGTTTGATCTTCATGGTGTTGATTGAGAGAGCCCCGTATGTAGCCACTTTCATGATGGTCTACGCCTGATAGTGTTTGAGAGAACCCCGTATGTAGCCTCTTTCACGATGGTCTATGCCTAATGGTATTGCAGAGAGCCCCGTATGTAGCCACCTTCACGATGGTCTATGCCTAATGGTGTTGGAGAGGGACCCGTATGTAGCCTCTTTCACGATGGTCTATGCCTAATGGTGTTGGAGAGGGACCCGTATGTAGCCTCTTTCATGATGACCTATTATATGCCTGACAAAGGTTGGAGAGGGATCATTACCTAGCCTTGGTAATGTCTTAAAGGAACCTATGTGTAGCCAAATCTACGATCACTATCTGACAGTTTCAAAGGGAAGACATATGTCGACAGATCCGAAACGACGTCAGCTTGACGATATTTGAGAAGGACCCGCATGTAGCTGAATCCAACAGCCTGTGGTTGACGATGTTTGAGAAGGACCAGTATATAGCTGAATCCAACAGCCTGTGGTTGACGATGTTTGAGAAGGACCAGTATATAGCTGAATACAACAGCCTGTGGTTGACGATGTTTGAGAAGGACCAGTACATAGACAGGATCCATACAGCCAGATCCAGCATAGCCTGCACCAAGGCCTTTAAGCTCATCCCTAAGTGATGGCCAGCACCTTCCAGATTCTGCATGACATACAGTGCTGGTTGATGACGTTTGATGACATTACGCCGTCATCAAATTGCAGTACGATTGTTTTGATAGCGTCTACAAATACGGGGTATGACACTTCGTGACACATTTAATGTACGCCCTACTTAAAGAAAGCCAGCGTCTCTACGCATCGATACCGTGCTCAGACGACGGCTTAATGGCAACGCTTATTAGTTTTGAATGGTACGACAACAGTGTGGTACGATCCTGGACGTTGGTTTGGTGAAAGAATTAAATGAAGCCTGAAATGTCGATCTCGGGGACGACATTGACTTTCCGAACAAATGTTCTGTGGTGATACTTCTGACAGTTGTGGATCTTGAATATATCTGATATATACGTACATGTATATACTATTAAAATATGTATTCCTTTTAAAGGGGTTTGATAAACCAGATATAACATTAGGACAAGTACGTCATCTACCTAATGGTAAGGTGCGGCTAACAGTTGTATTATTTGTCACTATGGATTTCCTGTCCTTTCATTATGTGTGATAATTCATCAAATCAACTCCTGATGAATCACGTCAACACATCTAATGTATACTGTACATGTATTAACGGTACATGTCAATGGTGTGCTTGGTGATGTCAACATTGATAGAGCAATACTACTGCAGTGGTCCTATACGGTGACGTATGCCTTTATAGTTTATTTCTATTTAAATATATATAACATATTCTTCATGCCAATATGGCGTGTATTGTCTTGAAAGAGAAAATCCCGACATTCATCAACTGGAATAACCACAGATAACATAATATTGACCCAATCATGATCATATATCGGAGGCGAATCAGGGGCAATGCCCCCGAAGCCATCGTATATGTAACGAGATCGTTACAGGCTTCGTGGAGAAACATTTGGTGATCCCCGAAAGTCCAATTTTTCTCCACGAAGGCGTAAAGATGTCGCTATGTATACTTCCGGAACATGGCCACGGATCTATCCTACCATCGTAAGAACTTCCTGCCACAACTTCAACGTATACAAACAATATTGCTGCACTTGCTAAAGGAATCGTCTTCCTGGATGGAGGCTATGGTAGTATGCATATCCGACGTTGAAAACCCTAGATTCATCCCTAAACATGACTGGGCGCTATTAACAGGCTATTCATTGTATCTAGGAGGTTGCTTTATTTATAGCGCACAGTATACACGTTCATAATACTCCATGAATATGTATGTCTGCACCTTTATCCTCAACCATGTAATGACCTCCAGGCAGGTCAAAGAGAGGTCAGCAAAATAGCAATCATATATCCCGAAGACGCAGTAACCTGGTACATGTATACACGTGCGTGCCCTTTGCAGCGACCCTGTCCGGCACATCCTGTTTGTATGAGCGAAATACTGTTTAATGCGACTTCTCTAAATCCCGATTCATACCAAAGCTCAAAGCCTGCGGTATTAACGATCTGCTGAAATAACATTTAACAAATGCGTCTGCACTCGTTACATAAATACATCCCGCAACACAGAATCTGAGCATCTACTCATCAAAACCAATATTCATTATTCCATTTCATCCCTATTTGGATAAGTGCTTACTTATTTTGGGATAAGCTATTCTAACGACACACAGACGAGTCGTCTTCGCTCCTCAATGTCTGGGCCTAATGCATTAATAAGTCATCGAACTGTTATCGGAAGGAGACACAACCACCTTGGCAAGTTCAAATATGTATAGCTAATAGCTAGATAGCATTCTGTTGATGATTGACAGATAACCAACCCTGTGTGCCCAGTTTGTCTTCGTGTACAATAGTTTAGATTTGACAGGTTCCTGTGTACACAGATTACTTATAGCTAACTTATTAGCGCTGTTTCTCTTGTTACGACTGGTCGTTCGATATCTTCATTTTGACACTTCTTGCATGTTCCTCTTTATAGTAGTATTTTGCATATTCTTCTTCACAGTTGTCTTTCAGTATCTTCACAATGTTCATATGTTCTTCTCTGCATTAATATTTCGGTACTTTCACATATGTTCCTATGATCTGCTATACAGTAATATGTTGGTACGTTCTTCTGTATAGTAGACTTTTAGTCCCTTCACATTTTCTTCTCGTATTATTTCAGGCTCTTCACATATTTTCGCATGTTCTTCTTCACCTCTTCTGGCCCTGGTCCTGGTAGTAGAGTAGCAGATGTTATTGCGAATCTAATGGTTTGTGGGCACCCACATCCAAGAAACTCAGACCATTATGCCTACTTAACACCCGTCAATTATCCGAAGAACAATAGTAGTATGAATTACACACATAAGAGGTGGGGTGTCGTCCAATGTATCATGTTTCTTTGTATTAACTCTTCCAGTATTAACTAATGCTCAAATAATGCAATGAAACACCTTGTGACCATTATTCTAGGGATGAACATAACACGATGTATAGATAATACTGTACTCATTCTACAGTATGTTTAATTGTTAGATGAACTTTATAAATGAACATAATAACATATTGAAAGTGGCTCTAAGACACAATTAAAAACATGACGAGACCATTTGTGAAATATTAATGAAAGACAAACAACCTATTTGAGAATATGGCATCACAATGTCAGATCTTTAGAAAACATTTAAAGAGTAATTCTAGCAAAGGTAGTGCGCAAATATTCGTATAATCGATAATTTAACATGCAATGCTTTGAATCCAAGGTCAGCTGCCATATTGGAATCTTGCGAGATATTGTCTATATCCCTGAAGAGTCACGTTGTTCAATATTACTACACACTATATACCGGTGCAGAAAATGCATCTTATAAAACTTAATCTCCGTGATATTGCCGTTGTAAGAATATTTTATATCAACTTGAGGATTGGCAGGAATCTTGATAGGTCGGATGGCCTAGTTCTCTTGGAGATGCAGTACACTTGTACAAGCTCTGACAGAACAGAATTCATGTATGTGTAGTAAGTACCAGATTAGTGTCCTGCCAACATATAAGACTCTAGTTGCGTGCAAGGACGCCCCGCCTTTGATCACATGTCATAGCATGTCAATACTAGCCACTGAAGGTATCCAAGTTAAAATCACCAGTATTACCATCGCGAATGTTAACAGCAAAGACCTTTAGATTTCCTACGAGTGAATCCGCGGACTGGAATATGTAGTTCTACGATTGTTGTTTGATGATAGTCGGGCATACTTCAGCGTGTACACGTCATGTATTCTCTCCACTATATAATACTTCAGAGTAACCTCTCTTCGCTGCTTACTTTATGGGGGCAATACGGTTACCAATGATTCTACATTCTTAGCCCGTCAACACCAAGAGGATATGAAGACCCAGAGGTGAATTTCGCAATGAGTCGGGGGAAACTCCTGCTTTTCATCGGGTCACTAAGACTCACTATCGCTGAACCCGATGTTTATACTACCAGTACCTGGGTTAAATTTTACGATTTTTATAGTTTCTATTGAATTTTCTATGCGTCCGTTAAATGCTAAACATTTGCGCCCCAAAGTCCTTAAACGCTTTCGTCACACATCTTCAAATATTATAAATTTAAACATTTTCGAAATGATTTCAGCTGAAAGCAATACATGCAGAGCGGAATAGAGGAAGGCTACACATACGTAACAACGTTTGTACATCAGTGTATTCCTACATACGGCACATAAGGGCAGAACCCGAGAGGTAATGAACCTAAGAGATCCAAAAGGCCCAACAATTAATGTTTAATATTGCACACATGTCACGTTTCGTATTTTCTTCGGTGCATTAAACTCTACTACATAATTGCCTACCAAAGTAATCTGTACTGTGTAAACTAGTTTAAATATGTATCTTCTCCGTTAGTGTGTTTGTGCGTCCGTGCGTGTGTGTACATGTACGTGCGTGTGTGTGTGTGTGTGTGCGCATGTACGTGTGTGTGTGTGTGTGTGCGCGTGCGCGCGCGTGTGTATGCGCGTGTGTGGGTGTGCAGTATCATCAGTATGTGTATTCGAATGCGTGTATATTCGAGGTTTACTGTTGTAGTGTGGTTGGAAATGCACACCTGTTGGGAATGAGTTATCTAAAAGTGCACACACTCTTCGTGTAAACAGGTAATTACACGTGAGTCTGGTTCTAATGTCATTGCACTTCCCCCCTGCCCCTAGTTCACATGCGCAGTTGACGTGCTGTCAATACTTTCCTGGTCCTAATACAATTACGACACCACCAGCAGCACGGAGACTTTCCACGTGATCGAATCTGCGGAACAACAGCCCGGCGGCGTGATTGATCGATGTGACGATCGCCATTGCATATGATACGAATGATACATCAAGTCTTACAAGACAGCTCTCCGTGTTAGAGGTTATGATATCACGAGATATCACGAGATGTACATGTCGCAATGCTGCACAGAGAATACCGCACGTTTTACGACTCTTTAAAAATCGTCTACTTTTACGATTGCACTTGCAATGAGGTGCGGGAAGACATCTCTACGATGTCGTAATGTTCAAGATGATTTTTCCAGTTGCTGTTCTATTGTAGACTAAATGCATCCTTTGTATTCTTCTACTAACCGGTATCTTCAAGATGGTTGTCCAGTTGTTGTTCTATTGTAGGCTAAATGCATCCTTTACCTTCTCCTACTAACCGGTATCTTCAAGATGGTTGTCCAGTTGTTGTTCTAGTGTAGGCTAAATGCATCCTTTACCTTCTCCTACTAACCGGTATCTTCAAGATGGTTGTCCAGTTGCTGTTATATTGCATCATTTGCCTTATCCTACTAACCGGTATCTATTTGCCTTCTCCTACTAATAGTTTGTGAAGTTGCCAGTTGTACTGGGGACTAAATTCATGTCGCCCTTAGATAAGAAAGTCGTCTGAGAAGTACAGATAGTAGATATATCGTGTTCTGGTGCACTGTGACGTGAACACAAAGACGAGAGGTAATTAGACGTGAGTGGCAGCTGAGGCGTGTCTAGAACAGTGATGTATTACGTCTGCCTGGATTGTACGGTGCCTAGGGACCTGAGCGGACAACCCTCTCCCTGCTGAAGGCAACCGTTGATGCCATAATGAGCAGTGCTTTTGCCTAATCCAGCAGGGAGAGGGTTAAAGAACCATAGGTACTATAATGAGCGCTTTTATCACGTCCTGCATTTTGGGTTTTGCGAATGTATTACAGTCTTCACGAATGCTGGAGAGTAAAGTTATCTTGACGTAGAAGAAAGCTGTATCATATTTCCTATTAAGATTCCAATAAGAAGGGGATTACTTATACGAAATGATGTGAAAACTAAATATGATTTCGTTGATTTTTCAAAAGAATGTATTTCATGTGATACTTTTTGATAGGTCGTAAAAACATGTCTGAAACTAGTTTTGGTGACGCCGATGCCGCCAAGAAAGAAGAACCCAGTCAACCTTATTCTAAGCCCACTCAAATCATACAATACCCAAATAAGGTGTTGAAATAATATTCTTTTTAAAAATTAAATTGGTGTCATTCAGAAAATAAATGTTATTTGCCATCGCTATTTAAAGTTCCTGTAAACGAAAAGTAATTCCTTTAGGATATGATATTACTATTGGCAATCCTCCCACATTGCAGAAAGTAAAGCAGATAAAAAAATAACGGGAACTGATCATTGGTATTTCGAAAAGGAATTGACAAATGTAAACTTGTGCCAATAAGGTTATTTCTTTTATACACATAGTCTACAGTATGTCAGTGTTCGGATCTCGTGGAAATGTCTAAGGAAAATCCGTTACAATAATAAGTTAAATTTACTTTAAGACGGAGACCCGTCAGTCGGTCGGCACGTCTGGTGGCCCATGTGTGGTAGCTAAACATCCGGGGCCCCAAAGCGTCTCTTGTAATGCTATGAAATCAGCCAGAACCCGGATGGAAAGCTGAACAGCAGGGACCAATCAGTAGGTATGGCGGTACGTGTCGTTGTTAGTGTCATAATTACGTCTCTGAGTGCAGTACCTCATCAATTCTACAGTTAGTAGTACAGTAGTATTATACAATTATTAAATATAAAATCATTAAAAACGAAAGTAACGTTTTGTGTTTTAAACATCTACGACAAAATTGCACGTCAATAATGTAAAAATCATAAATGTCATCAATCCGCATGCATAATTATCGTTTATTTCCAATAAATTGGATTTTCTTGTCTTGAAATTTAATTATTTCCTGATGGAACTCATTCTCGATAATTACAAGGATGAATCTCCTATCGGAGTTCGTAAACATCTACAGTTGCACATGTATAGGTCTTGACCTCATCCTCTGCTCCGCAGGGATTTACACTCCTTCGTACGTTACAGTCCCGTGGGTTTAAGTAACGGCGCGGGCAGCTCCCTAATTTCTATATATGGCCTCATGGGATTACGTGTGGCTAATTTTAGTAACACCGTTAAAATACAATTATCCTCTAGATCTATAAGAAGGTCTGATCAATTGGCATTGACTCTTCGTGCAAATACAATTATCCTGATAGTAAATATGTTATTAATGTTTCTCGTATTCATCTCTTAATATTTCATATGAAGTAAATTTTCCACAACTATTTATGGCCTAAATCTGTAGACGAATCCTCAAAATAAACACGTTTTCGCAACAGCTTTTTCAGGGTTAGGGTTAGGGGGAACACGAATTTCAAACGTGGATAGTTTGTGTATATTACATGATAATGTTTATATTTAGCGTATGGATTGGAAACCGATGTAACTGTATGCATTGCCAATTGAGCTTCTGCGATTGTCTATTGTGGCGTTGGATCATCGTTAAGCGTTTCCATATAAACTCATTAACTTGTTATTAACTTACACACAAAAACATATTTATCACAGAACTGTTACGGAGAGTCGGTGGAAGAAGTTAAATTCAGTGATCTGGTAGGTAAAGTATTAGGATGAACAGTGCAATGTCTTGAAATGATTTCCCTTGGACATCCTCTACCGATCAGTTGTCTGCGCTAGACGTATCAAGGTACCAATGCCCACACGGTCCACAACGATAACTGACTGCAAATCTTTATCTTGATTCATTTGAGAAGTAGTAGCTTTCACGGGGAAGGTCTCAGCATGCATCTTAATCGTTGGCAGCCAAACGTGTCGATTCGGCACACCCCTGTCGCTTCATCTCAATCAGGAGCTAGTTTTTGTTCTCAGAAAATCAACTAAATGAGAAGGCATACACGTAGCAACACATTTTATTGTGAAGAAAATATCTCTTCTTTAAAAACCCTGTACATTCATAAACACGAGGAAGAATATAATGAAGATTCAGTTATAACAATTTCATGAACAATAAAATATCACAACGCCATGATAACCAAGTGGAATACGTATACAACAATGGATAAATGAGAATATTGGGTTAATGATTGTTTAAATATAAAAATGGTGGGTGGCACCATAAAACGTCGAAGTTAACAGGAGACTGGCTGTTAACATGATTCTGATTTGAGCCCTGATAACACTGCAGAAGTTCTCCGAAAACGGTATTATATTAAGTATTGATGACAGCAAAGGTGGCTGACATCTTTATGATACAATGCATCGATTATACTGTTTTTAGCCATAGATATTGTATTAGTATTTAAATGTCAAAGATGCAAATGAAGAAGCGTGTTGTCTTTCAATTTCTATTTTGTATTGCTATTGAAACTAAATGGGATTTCATAAATGTTGAACATATATTTGGTTCATACACTATCGAACATTTATCTCTCGACGATAGTATTACTTTTATTTTCAAAATATATTTGTTTCTTTTAGCACATTGCATTCTGTTACTGTTTCAAGAATGCCTTGGACAATTTTGTAGTAACTAGTAGTATGATATGTAAACTCCCAATATAGTGTGGGTGGCATCGTTACACGTCCAACTTAATTAACAAGAGAATACTTCGTAATGTACGATTTGTTTTCGTATGTTGCTGTGTATGTGTAGGCCACACATTTCTCTTCAGAAGACTTCGAAGATTCCCGACGACGATGACGATAACAACAATGACGAAGGACGTGCCATCAACTTTCCAATAAGCTCACTCCAAACTAACAATTCCGGTACTATTTCAGCCAGTGGTGACAGCGACAGTGTGAACAAGTGAAAACTGGTTCTGGGGTTGTATTTCCTCGCAGATGATCCACTAGACTTCCAAGGGATCAGGGGTGCGTTCAAAGACACAAGGGCTTGCAAGCTGCTTACCAAACTAGCCACTGTTTCAAGAGTCGTATGAACCGTACATGGGACAGGGAACTAGTTTAGTTCAGCTCTGTGCTGATTGAACACAGCCCAGGTATATGTGGTGGGCTGATGGTGAGGGAGAGGTATACAGCGATGACGTAGTAATGGTGCAGGGAGGAATAATAATATACATAAACATGCATAGATATATACTGAAACACTATGAAAACGCAATACCTATTTTTCTTTTTCAGATAACATGTTTTTATCACTGCCTTTTAAGCCGAACGATTCTATTTAAGATATTTCTCATGCGAGGCGTGTGGTCCTAAGAAACGTTATTCCAATAATATTCATAACTATTAGTTTTTCTTTGATAATTTAACACGGACATTTCGTGTGGGATATTTCTATCGCCCAATCTTGAGTTATTATATATATTACTTACAAATTCTCCCACTCACTATTTTTCTTTTTTATTATTGTATAAGTTAAAAAATTGAAATTGCGTTTTAAAAATGGTTCAGTATATATTAATTTTCAAAACATTCATATATAATAAAATATAAAAGAAAAAAATGGATTTCAGAACAATAACATATAACATTCTTGTTACCACACTAAGTGCATTGGACGATAATATAAGAAAATATAGTGATGACGATCAATATGAATATTTGAGAATATGAAATTTGGATTATATTAGTAAAATATCTTCAACCTGATTCACGGATATATAGTGTGTAAAGTATATATAAAGTGAAAACACAGAAAAAAACCATACAGAGTTATCGGTAAAATATTAAATTCGCTTTGGCTACAGTAAGTAGAAACAGCTTCGCAACGTTGTAAAACCACATAATTTACATGAAGATGATTTCGTAACTTAAATCTAAGGTGGGTACTTTTAATGTGAGCAATTTTGTGAATTCAGTCCACCTTAGATTCATATGTAAATGGCATCGACCGTTTCCTCTCAAATACCCAAATAGCAATAACTAAGGACCAGTAGCATTTCCGGACACCCGTCCGCTAAATGTCCGGACACATGCAGTTAGCTGTATATTATTATAACAACTGTTGCTCCTGGAGTTGATACAGTAACTCACAATCGTGTACTGAGTTGGTATTTCATGAAGTTTCACGTTGTCCCATATTTAGACTACTGTGCCCCAAATATCAGCCGGCCATTAATTAATTGTGTTGAGTATATACATATTAGTAGTTATGTTTGAATGTTCAACGTATGTGAATTATAGTAAGAATGTATCACAAATAGCAACCGTCGTGGTAGGTTATGTCTGGTACAGGTAAGTAAATAGACCACAATACGAAATTGAACATGATGAAAGAAAGTGTAAAGTGTGAGAAATATATTATACAATGTAAAATACTATTCTCATTTGCAAGGAATAGATTGCCCTTTTTCGAGGAGGAGATTGTGGGTATTTTGTGTCAGTGTGAAGTAGACATATAAAAAAACATGTCTGCATCATTCTTTTCGTATTGTGTTGTCATTGAAAATTACTGCGAACAATTCCCTCCAATACAAAATATATTCTCATGGATTTGCATTCGTGCGCCCTTTCAATAATAGTGGGTCACCAGATTACCAGCGCATTCTTCACTTTAAATGTCAAACATGCTACCTGTAAGCAAAACGTACAAACTGAACAGTGTATTCGGTGTTCTCTCTGAAATACACAACCTTCGATGAGCATGTTCATGAAAAACTCGTTCACGTATAAAAACAGACTTTCTCACATCAGTATCCTTGACTAGCACTCTTCTTGGCCGCTTTGCGTCGAGCAATGAGGTTTGTCTGTATACACGGTAACCCGTCCTCATCCAATGGCACCGTGACCTCGACCCTGGGAATATTATCCGCGCTGATTGGCCGCCTCAAGGAGGGAGGAGATTTCACAGCTTTGATAACTCCAGGCAGCACTGGAGTGGAAACACAACGGGCGATAACTTCGAAAGGGCTTCCGGGACTCGAGAAATGTATCCCTAAACTTTCGTTATTGTGTTGAAGAATATTCCTGATTTTCTTTCTCAGAGAGCCGCCGCGTCTTTTCTTCGTCTGTTTCGTGGAATCTGTTCGTGAAAGTTTGTCAAGGTCAGGGACACTAGTAGATCTCTCCACTGATTGGTTGAGCTTGGCCCGCATGCAGAATCTTTTCGTGTTGGAGAATTTGGAAATAGCTTCTGCGCAGTCTGTTCTGCCTACATACCGAGCCCATTCCTCCGCGCACAGCTTGCGGCCGTGGTCATGAAGCTTGGGGTCAGCACCTAGAAATGAAATGCAAGAGGTGATTACATGCATAGGTCTATTAGTATATACATTACATCTACAAGTCTTCTGAACAGACATATAGTCCGCATTGCCTGACCACGTCGATTTCCTATTGGTAATAACGCTAGTATGTCAAGATTGCAATTCTACCAGGTATTTGGTATGCAACAGTGAAATGGCCTGTAGATCTGCGTTAGAGAACCATGCCATCTAAACATTACTAGTAATCCAGACTTCAGCAAGGTAGCAAGGTCATTGCAAATATTTGGATACATTGATATGGTAGATCAAGTTTAGGGATACGTTCAACACAAATTCAAATGGCGTTATTCTGAGAGAGAGAGAGAGAGAGAGAGAGAGAGAGAGAGAGAGAGAGAGAGAGAGAGAGAGAGAGAGAGAGAGAG
>JAUTBZ010123551.1:0-15614 GCA_032361785.1 Lepetodrilus galriftensis | reverse complement strand
CATTAGCTAAAGTTAAACTTTCTCCATTACAGAAGGTTTGAGTGGTATCACCTGTTGGTACTGGAATAACACCCAATAAATTTACAAGAACCTCTATACTTGACGTACAAGTTGATTGACTTTGGAATGCATAATAAGTCCCTGCAGTTAAAGGAGTACTTAAATCAATAAGTGTTCCTGTTGTATTATCTGAGTTATACCAATAAATATTTGTATAATCTCCTGTGTTAAATACTACAATATCATTAAATGTTAATGCATCAGCTAAACAAAACTGTTGTATTGCGTTACCTGTTGGTGCCTCAGCAGTAATACATAAAATAGTTTCCGTCTCATCATCTGGGTCATCATTTGGTTCTGTATCTGCACTATCATTATCTATTCCATTATCTGGATCATCCGAATCATTTGTGAATTGACTTCCATCTGGAGTTTCATAAGTTACTGTTGCACTATTAAAAATACTAGCTTCAAATGTATCTATTAAAGTAATTGCATGTTCTACATTAACTATATGACTTTCTCCTGGAGCTAAATTTGGAATTACAGCACCTCCAACAATAGTTGCGTTTGCATCAGTTAAAGTTATATTAGATAAAGTTGTGTTTCCAGTATTTTGAATTGTTATCACATAAGAAATAATATCTCCTATATTCATATCTCCACTACCATCCGTGTCATTATAAGTATCCACTTTTTCAACACTCATTTGAGAATCTAAAAATGTAGTTAAATCTGTTACAGTAATGTCATCTTCATCATCATAAGGTTCATCATCTACTATTCCACCATCATCATCAATTTGATCTGGGTCAATTGGATCATCAGAATTATTTGTAAATACATCTCCATTATGATCCGTATAAGTAATCACAGCAGTATTCTCAATATGACCTAAATCAATTTCTCCTTGAGAAATTATGTGTTCTGCTGTTAATACCCAAGTTTCACCAAGTGCTAAATCAGGAATAGGATTTCCACTTGTAATTGCCGCATTAGCATCTGAAATTGTAATATTAGTTAATATTGAATCTCCTATATTAATAATTGTAATGGTATATTCAACTATATCTCCTGCGTTTAATACACCATCAACTCCAAGATTGACTGTACCTTCTTTTGAAACAGACATATGAGATTCCATATCTAATATAGTTCCTGTAGCATCAATTGTACCTACATTAATATCATAAAATTCTGTTCCTTCTATAAGAATATCATCAATAGTTGGTACTGTAATTGTAAAATCAGTCACTCCTGCTGGAACTGTAATTGTTCCTGCTACTGCATCATAGGTAACTCCGTTACTAAAGATTGGTGCAGTATAATCAGCAGGTAAAGTGGTATTATCAGTTAAAACGAAAGGATACGTTTCATCATTAATTGAACTACCTGACATTACTACATCATGAACTAAATCATTTCCTTCCACAACAATTGGTGAACTCACACTCTCAACTTCTAATACAGTTATCTCTGTAATAAATCCTTCGGCTGTTTGTAATCCTACTGATAAATCATAGTTTTCTGTTCCTTCAATATTAGCATCAATTAAACTGATTACTTCAAAAGTAAAGGTTGTTACTCCGGCTGGAACTGTTATTGTTCCTGCTACTGCATCATAAGAAACACCGTCTGAGAAAACAATGGTATTATTTTCATAATCTAATCCTGCTGTTGCAGTATCATCGGTAATCATAAATGGATATGTTTCTATCGTTGTAGATACTCCATTCATTGTTACTATATGAACTAACGTAGTTCCTTCTGGTTCTGTCTCTGTGGAAACTGTTGCAACATCATCATCTTCAATTGTTCCTGTTCCATTTTGATCACCAACTGTTATTGTATACGTTTCTGTTGATTCTGTTAGTATATCTTCTGTACTTGGAATAATTACAGTAAAATCAGTTACTCCAGCTGGAACTAATATTGTTCCGGCTACAGCATCGTATGTAACACCATTACTAAATACTGGTGTTCCATAATCTGAACCTGACGTAGTTCCATCGGTTATTGTAAATGGATACGTTTGATCATTTACTGAAGCAGCTGACATCGTTACATCGTGAACTAAATCTGCTCCTTCAACAACTGTTACCGAACTAACATTTGAAATATTAATAATTGGAACTGCTAAAGAGTCTGTAATTGGCCCAACTGTATCACCGATAGGTGTTTCAGCTTCTACTGTAACTGTATTATCAATATCTCCATCGCCACCTCCATTAGTACTAATATCCGTGGCTGTAACTGTATAAGTTCCAGTATAAATCCAAATTTCACTAATATCTAAAATATTGTTATTATTGTCATCACCTGTAAATGATATCATTGCTCCACCTAAAAGAGGATCAGAAACTGAAATATTTGATAATGGAGTATCTCCATCATTATCAATAGTAACTGAATAAACAATTTGATCTCCTACAGAACCAACATTTGCTACATTTGCTGATTTTACAACAGTAAAACTTGGATCAACAAATAATATTTCTACATCTTCATGAGCTGTTATATTAAGTGCATCTCCTGCTGGATTTGTACTTGCTACATTAACTATGTTATCAATATCTCCATCTCCATCTGCATCTCCATTTTCATCAATACCTCCATTTAAAATATCCGTAGCTTGCACGGTATAAGATGCTGTATAAACCCAAACTTCATTAAGATCTAAAACACCATCTCCATTCGTATCTCCATGATCATATTGTAAATTGGACACCAATGGATCTGTAACAACAACACTATTAACTACAGTGTAACCTGAGTTAGTTACTGTTATTGTATAATTTATTACATCACCAGCTACATCAACATTAGCTACATCTGCGACCTTTGTAACTGTATAATAATAATTAGGATCTGGGTCTAGAATGATTAGCACCTCTTCTTGAGCTTGCCCGTAAACAGGATCTCCTGTTCTATCTTTTGCTGTAACATCAACGGTATTATCAATATCTCCATCTCCACCTCCATTAGTATCTAAATCTTCTTGAGTTACATTATAAGTAAATGAATATACCCAAGTTTCTGTGGTATCAAGTACTGCATCTCCATTATCATCTCCTGAAATTAACGTTAAAGGAGTAAGACTTCCACTCATTGGATCAACAACAACAACATCTGTAATTGCAATTATTTCTAAATTAACTACTTCAATAGTATAAACAACAGGCTCTCCTACTGTGCTTACTTGTTGAGGATTTGCTGTTTTAATTACATCATAGAACACATTAACAGGGAAAATTGGTACTGAAGCATTTGCTGATTCAGATTCTGTAGTATCTCCTGCTGGATTTTCACCCGTAATTGAAACTGTATTATCAATATCTCCATCGCCACCTCCATCATTACTAATATCACTTGCAGTTACCGTATATATTCCAAAGTAATGCCATTGTTCGTTTGTATCTAAAATACCATTATTATTATTATCACCAGTTGAATTAATCATAATTCCTCCTAATAATACGTCTGTTACAACTATGTTACTAACTGCAGCATACCCAGTATTTGTTACTGTTATATCATAGTGAATAATATCACCTGCTTCATCAACAAATATTTCAGAAGCACTTTTATCAATTGTATAATAACCATCTGCTGGTGGATTGTAATTAATTAATACCGATGTTGAAGCAGAATCGGTTTCGGTTACTGTACCATTTGGATTTTGACCATTAACAGTAACTGTATTATCAATATCTCCATCACCACCTCCATTTGTATCAAGATCATTATGTACAACAGTATAAATTCCTGTATAAATCCAAGTTTCATTGATATCTAAAATTCCATCATTATTAGTATCTCCACTTGATAAAATTAAACCACCTCCAATTAATGGATCCATAACAACTAGATTGTTAACTGCTACATACCCTGTGTTATCAACAGTTATTGTATAATTAATTTGATCACCAACTGTATCAATACTTGCAACATCAGCAACTTTCGTAACTGTATAATAACCATCAACTTGAGGTGTATAATTTATTAGTACTGTTGTACTTGCAGTCTCTGACAAATTAACATTACTAGGGCTTTTTGCAGTAACTGCTACCGTATTGTCAATATCTCCATCATTATCTGGATTTCCATTTGAATCTATCCCATTTAAATCTAAATCTATTTGTTGAACCGTATATGTTCCAGTATATGTCCAAACTTCATCTATATCTAATAAATTATCTCCATCGTTATCTCCATTAACATAAGCTTCATTCGTTATTAATGGATCATTTACTACAACATTACTAACGGCAGCAATACCTGTATTAGTAATAGTTATCGTATAAGTAATTATATCTCCTAAAGAATCTACACTTGCTACATCTGCTACTTTAGCAACGGTATAATATGATGCTGGAGTAGTAGGATTAATTAACACAGCAACTGAATCTGTATCTGTTTCTGTTGCTCCAGAAGGATTTGTTATAGTAACACTTACAGTATTATCTATATCTCCATCTCCTCCACCATTATTATCGATATCATTTTGTGTTAAATCGTAAGTTCCTTGATAAATCCATGTTTCATTGATATCTAGAATTCCATTACCATTATCATCTCCTGAAACATAAGCTTCATTAGTCATTAATGGATCATCAACTACAACATTATTTAATGCAACATAACCAGTATTTACAACAGAAATTGTATACGTAATAGTGTCACCTACATTATTAACTTCTGCTACATTTGCTACTTTATCGATTGTAATAAATCCATCTACACCTAGGTTAAGATTAATTAGTACAACCTCTGATGCTGTTTCTGGACCAACAGGATCATCAGATGGATTCTCACCACTAACTGAAACTGTATTATTTATTTCACCATCTCCTGCTCCAAAAGTATCTAAATCATTTTGAGTTACGTTATAAGATCCACTATAAGTCCAAGTTTCATCTGTATCTAAAATTGAATTTCCATTAACATCACCACTATCTGGACCTGCAATTACACCTCCAAACATTGGATCTGTAACTACTACATTAGAAACAGGAACATAGCCTGTACTTATAACTTGAATTTCATAATTAATTACATCTGTATTTTGATCTACAAAATTATTACCATCAACTACAGTTGCAGTTTTAGTTACATCAAAATAATCATTTGGTGGTAAATAATTAATATTTACAGTTTCACAAACATTATCTGTTTCTGTTGGATCATTTACAGGGTTTAGACCACTTACAGTAACACAGTTATCAATATCTCCATCTCCATCTGCATTACCATTAGTATCTATACCATAATTATCTAAATCGGATTGTGTTACGGTATATGTACCTGTATAAACCCAAGTTTCACCAGTTTCTAATACATTATCTCCATCATCACCAGAAACATAAACTTCATTTGTTAAAAGAGGGTCATTCACAATTAAATTATGAACTGCTGCTACACCATTACTTGCAACACTAATTGTGTAAGTTATAATATCTCCAACTGTAGAAACAACTGTAGTATCTGCAACTTTGGTTGTTGTAAAGTAATCTGAACCTGAAAATATAACATCAACTTCCACACAAGATTGATCTGTTTCTGTAGCATTCCCTGCTGGGTTATTTCCCTCAACAGTTACGCAGTTATCGATGTCACCATCTCCATCTGCATTACCATTTGAATCTAAACCATTATTATCAATTGCTGTTTGAGGTGTAACATATGCTACATTATATATCCAAACTTCATTAATATCTAATACGTTATTATTATTTGTATCTCCTGAAGATAATGTTAAAACTCCTCCTAATAAAGCATCATTAACAACGAGACTATTAATTGCTGCATAACCTGTATTATCAACAGTTATCGTATAATTAATCACATCCCCTGCCACATCAACATCTGCTACATCAGCAACTTTTGTTACTGTGAAATAGCCATCAACTGGTATATTATCATATATTATTGTAACATTTGTGTGATCAAAAATTTGTATTGTATTTTGTTGAGGATCATCTCCTGTCACCTGAACTATGTTATCAATATCTCCATCACCTCCACCATTAGTATCAATATCACTTTGTAAAACATTGTAAGAACCTGTATATGTCCACACTTCATTTACATCTAATATATTATCACCATCAATGTCTCCTGCCGAATAAACCTCATTTGAAAGTAATGGGTCAATCACATTAATATTTGTTACTGCAGCATAACCTGTATTAGTAATAGTGATGGTATAATTTATAAGATCACCAACATTATTAATCGATGGAACATCGGCTGCTTTAACTACTGTAAAATATCCATCTATTGGTGGAGCATAGTTTAAAAGAACTATTACACTTTCTGTTAAAGTGTCTGTAGGATTTCCTCCAACATCTTCTCCGTTTATTGTAACTGTATTATCAATATCTCCATCATTATCTACTACTCCATTAATATCTAGTCCATTTCCATCAAAGGCTAATTGTGGTGTGGTGTAATTAATAGTATAGGCCCAAGTTTCTGTTGTTTCTAATATCCCATTATTATTTGTATCCCCTAAAGGGTTTGTAAGGTTTCCTCCTAATAGAGGGTCGTTTACAACTAAATTATGAATATCAATATTTCCTTCATTTTCTACAGTAATGGTATAAGCAATTGTATCAAAAGGAGCATCAACACTAGCAACATCTGCCACTTTAGTTAATGAATAATAATAATTTTTAATATTAACTGAAGTACAAGCTGTATCTTGTTCGGTTGCATTTCCAGAAGGGTTTTCTCCATCTACTGTTGCACAGTTATCAATATCGAAATCACCACCACCATTGTTATCTATATCACTTTGTAAGACTGTATAACTTGTATTGTAAATCCAAACCTCATTAATATCTAAAATATTATTTCCATTAGTGTCTCCACTTGATAAAGCGACAATACCTCCAGTTAATGGGTCATTTACAACAACATTTTGAACTGCAACATAACCTGTATTGGTAACTGTAATTGTATAATTAATAACATCACCTGCTTGATCAATTTCTGCTACATCTGCAACTTTAGTTACTGTATAGTATCCGTTTCCTGGAACATTTGTATAAATAATATTAACCGTTTCTGAAGCAGTATCTGTTTCTACAGCATCACCATTAGGATCTTGTCCATTAATAGTAACTGTATTATCTATATCCCCATCTCCATCAACAGCACCTAAAGTATTCAATCCATTACCATCAAAGGCTAATTGCGGTGTAGTATAATTTATATTGTAAATCCATGTTTCATTAATATTAAGGATACTATCATTATTAGTATCACCGCTTGATAAAGTTAAATTACCACCTAATAAAGGATCATTAACTACTACTGTATTTACTGGTGCATAACCTGTGTTATCAACAGTAATAGTATAATTAATTACATCCCCTGGAGTATTTACTGAATTTTGAGTCGCAACTTTTGTAATCGTATAGAAACCATCTGCTGGCTGTCCATCATAAACAATTAAAACAGTTTCTGAAGCGGTATCTGTTTCTGTTGCATCACCTGCAGGGTTTTGTCCATTAACTGTAACTGTATTATCTATATCCCCATCTCCATCTACATTTCCATTGATATCAAGTCCATTACCTGTAATTGCAAGTTGAGGTGTACTATAATTAATTGTATATGTCCACGTTTCATCTATACCTAAAATTCCATCAGCATTTGTATCTCCTGCTGGATTTGTTAAATTACCTCCTAATAAAGGATCATTTACTATTAAATTAGAAACAGCTACATAACCTGTATTATCCACTACAATTGTATAAGTGATAACATCTGATTCTTGATTTACATTTGGTCTATTTGCTGATTTAGTTACTGTATAATAACCATCAGCCGGTACATTATCAAATATAATTGGGACAGCTACAGAATCAGATTCACCTTCGTTTACTCCATTTGGATTTTGCCCATTTACGGATACAATATTGTCAATATCACCATCTCCATCAGGATCACCATCAAATGCAATACCATTATTATCTATATCACTTTGAGTAACTGTATAAGTTCCAGTATAAGTCCAAACTTCATTTACATCTAAGACATTATCTCCATCTGTATCTCCACTACTATATGCCTCATTTGTTAATAATGGATCATTCACACTTAAATTAATTATTGCTACATCTCCAGTATTATCCACTGTAATAGTATAATGAATAATATCTCCTGCTGCATTAACAGATGCTTCTGCTGCAGTTTTAAGAATATCAAAAACTGGATCTGGCATATTTACTTGCACATGAGCATCATCTATTTCTGTAGGTGCTATATCTCCAGTTGCACTTTCTCCATTAGCAGTTGCAATGTTATCAATCCATCCATTTCCATCTACATTCCCATTGGAATCTAAACCATTTCCATCTATAGCTCCCTGAGGTACAGTATAAGCTACAGAATATACCCATGTTTCATCAACATCTAAAACTCCATCATTATCATTATCTCCCGCAGTAAGAGTAAGTATTCCTCCTAACAGCTGATCGGTAACAACTACATTATATACATCCACATTACCTTGATTATCAACAGAAATTGTATAATTAATTACATCTCCTACTTCATCAACTGAATTTACATCTGCTACTTTAGAAATTGTATAGTATAAATTTCTAATAATAACAGCTTCACTATCTTGTTCTGTAGTTTGATCACCATTAGGGTCATCAGCTGTAACCTCTACAGTATTATTTATAAAACTATTTCCTGTAGGGTTAACTCCATCATTATCAATATCTGCTTGAGTAATAGTATAAGAACCAGTATAAATCCATGTTTCATCAACATCTAATATATTATCTCCATCTGTATCTCCACTTTGATAAGTCATTACTGCTAATGGATCATTAACTACAACATTACTTACTGCAAAATCACCTGTGTTTGCTACAGTAATAGTATAGTTAATTACATCTCCAGCTTGATCAACAAAAGTAACATCTGCATCTTTTGAAACTGTATAATAATGATCTGGTTCAATAATAATTAAATCTACATCTGTACAAGCTGTATCAACTCCAATTACACTTCCTGACGGGTCATTCCCATTGATAGTTGCACAATTGTCAATATCTCCATCTCCTCCTCCATTGGTGTCAAAATCATTTTGAGTTGCATTGTAAGAACCAGTATAAATCCATGTTTCACCTACATTAAGAATACTATCATTATTCGTATCTCCACTACTATAAGTTTCGTTAGATAAAAGTGGATCATCAACAACTACATTTGTAACAGCTGCATATCCAGTATTTGTAACTGTAATTGTATAGTTTATTAATTCACCGACAGAAGAAACACTAGTTGGATTTGCTGATTTAGCAATATCGTAATATCCATTTGCAGGAGGATTCAATACTATTGGTACTGTTACACTTGCAGTTTGCTGTCCTAATGCATTTCCCGAAGGATCATCTGCATTCAATCTAACTGTATTATCAATATCTCCATCTCCATCAATTACACTTAAAGTATTTACACCATACCCATCTAATACTGATTGGGAAAGTGTATACGTTCCTGTATAAGTCCAAGTTTCTGTTGTATCTAATAGGTTATCTCCATCTGTATCTCCACTTTGATAACTTAAATTAGCAATTAAAGGATCATTAACTGAAACATTTTGTAAAGCAACTCCTCCTGTATTATCTACTAGTATGGTATAAGAAATTACATCTCCTACATTTGAAACACTAGCAACATCTGCAGCTTTAGAGACGGTCATACTTGCTGGTGGTAAATCAATAACAACAGCAACACAAGCAGTGTCTGTTTCAGTTGCATTATTAGCTGGATTTTGTCCGTTAACCGTAACACAGTTATCAATATCTCCATCTCCTCCTCCATTATTATCAATATCTGATTGTTGAACAGTATATGAACCTGTATAAGTCCATGTTTCTCCAATGTCTAAAACATTATCATTATCCGTATCTCCTGTAGGATTTATTAAATTTCCACCTAAAAGAGGGTCATTTACAACTACGTTATGTACTGGCATATAACCTGTATTATCCACAACAATCGTATAATTAATTAACTCTCCTGCTCCACTAACAGAAGCTACATTAGATGTTTTAGTTACCGTATAATAACCATTTGCTGGTGGATTATATGTAATTGGCACTGCCACTGAAGGAACTTCGTGTTCTGTAGTTCCTCCTTCTGGATTTTCTCCATCTACAGTAGCACTATTATCAATATCTCCATCGCCTCCTCCATTATTGTCTAAATCGACTTGAGTAACTGTATATGAACCTGTATAAGTCCATGTTTCCCCTAAATCTAATATATTATTTACATTTGCATCTCCACTAGAAAGGGCTAATACACCTCCTAACAAAGCATCGTTAACTACAACGTTTGAAACCGGTGTATACCCAGAATTTACAACCGTAATAGTATAATTAATCATATCTCCAACATTTGAAACACTAGCAACATCTGCTGTTTTACTTGTTGAATAATATCCATTATTATTATATACAATATTTACAACAGCACTATCTTGTTCTTGTGGCAAAGCATTCCCTAAAGGATCATTACCATTTACCGTTGCTGTATTATCAATATCTCCATCTCCATCAACATTTCCATTTGTATCAATACCATTTCCAGATATTGCTGATTGAGGAACTGTGTAGTTACTATAAAAGAACCAAGTTTCTCCAACATCTAAAACATTATCCCCATCTGTATCTCCATCGCCTCCATATGCTATATTACCACCTAATAGTGGATCATTTACTACTACATTACTTACAGCAGCATAGCCTGTATTCGTAACAGTAAATGTATAAGATACATTTTGTCCTGCATTTGAAACACTTGTTGGGCTAGCAGATTTAGAAATATCATAAAGTCCTCCTCCTGGTATAACTATATTAACTTGAACTGTTTCTGAATCAGTATCTGTTTCTGTAGCATTTCCTACAGGATTTTCACCATTAACAGAAACTGTATTATCAATATCTCCATCTCCATCAATTGAACCATTAGAAGCCAGCCCATTACCATCAATTGCAGTTTGTGGAGTTGAATAAGCAACTGTATAAATCCAAGTTTCATTAATATCTAAAACTCCATTATTATTAGTATCTCCACTTGTTAAAGATAAATTACCTCCTAACAATGGGTCGTTGACTACAACATTACTTACAGCTGCATAACCTGTATTATCTACAGTTATGGTATAAGTAATAATATCACCTGCATGATCTACACTTGCAACATCAGCTACTTTAGTTACTGTATAATATCCATTTGCAGGTGGCACAAAATTAATATCTACTTCTTCATGATCATTTTCATTGGCTGCATTTCCTAATGGATCAAGTCCAGAAACAGATACTGTATTATCAATATCTCCATCACCACCACCATTAGTATCAAAATCATTTTGAGTTGCATCATATGAACCTGTATAAATCCACGCTTCGCCAACATCTAAAACATTATCTCCATCTGTATCTCCGCTAGAATAAACTTCATTTGTTAATAATGGATCATTTACATTAATATTTGTTACCGCAGCATAACCAGAGTTAGTTAAAGTAATGGTATAATTAATAGTTTGACCAACTGATGAAACAGTTGTTGGACTAGCCGATTTAAGTACCGTATAATAAGCTCCTGGCGGATTAATATTTACTTGAACTGTTTCACTATCTTGTGAATTTACTGCTGTACCCAACATAGATGTTCCTGAGAAAGTTGCTGTATTATCAATATCACCATCGTGATCTACTCCCCCAGTTGTATCTAATCCATTACCATCAATAGCGTCTTGCGGAACCGTATACACAACAGAGTAAGTCCAAACCTCATCAAAATCTAAAACACTATCACCATCAACATCTCCACTTGTTAAAGTTAAATTTCCTCCTATTAAAGCATCGTTAACAACTACACTATTAATATCAGCAAAACCATCATTCTCTACTGTAATTGTATAGGTTATTGTATCTCCTGCTTGATCAACACTTGCTACATTAGCAACTTTATTAAAAACTAAAGAAATTTCAGAGATAAAAAATGTGACTGTTGCATCATTTGCTGCACCTGTATCTGGATCATCCGAGAAGTCATCAGAAACTATAGTTCCTTGAGAATCTGTCCCACTAACACTTGCCTGATTACTAAATTGTCCTGCATCTATATCTACTTGAGTTATAGTATAAGAACCCGTAAAAGTTGAATTATCTGAAGCTCCAGCAGCCAAACTGATTGATCCTCCAAAAACATCAACAGATGCATTAAAATCTGTTATTGAAATATTATTAATAGTAACATTACCTGTATTAGAGACAACAAAAATATAATTTATTGTATCTCCTACATCATTATATCCATTCCCATTTGTATCAACCCAAGTATCTGATTTTGTCAATACCAAAGAAGGATGAGCTTGTGGATTAATAGTAACTATTGGAGTTTCATCATTATCACTGATTCCATCCGCATAATCATCTGTTCCAAAACTCACATTAGGATCAGAGTTTAAATCATTCATACTTGAAGCTGTAATCTCTGCTCGGTTACCATAATTTCCATTTTCTAAAACCATTGCAGAAAAAACTAAATTTACACTTGCTCCTCCATTTACACTAATATTACTCCATGAAATTGTATTTCCAACAACAGAAGAACCTCCTGTAACAGGTGTTATATTTGAATATCCATTAGGAATTACATCTTCAACAGTTATACCTGTTGCATTTGATGGCCCATTATTTGTAACTGTTAAAGTAAAAGTAACCGTCGACCCTATATCAGGATTTGAATTACTCACTGATTTTGACAAACTTAAATCTGCATTTTCTAAAGTAAGTAAAGCGCTATTAGAAATAATATCGTTATCACAAACATAACTAGGAGTTACAATAATAACTTTATATAGGTTTCCATACATTGAAAAATTAATACCTGTTAGAGAAAGTGTTGTTGTGTTTACACCACTATAAACACCTCCGTTAGATAAAACATTCCATGAACCTCCTCCATCTGTACTTTCTTGCCATTGATATAAAGGAGCACTTCCTGACCCAGTTATATTTGGAACAACTGTAAATGTTGCATTTCCACCCACCGAAACTAATAATTGATCAGCAGGATGCGTGGTGATGCCCAGCACACTAATACTAGATTGTATATAATCATAAGTACCATTAACATCTACATCTGCTGGTTCTTGATAAGATGCAGCTGTCACTAAACCTGTATGTAAATCAACATTTGGAGGTGTTCCAACTCCATATTGCGGTCCGTCTCCACCATCAGCATTTGTATCATTATAAGCTTCAATAGTATCATTACACCCATCATTATCAGAATCGTAATCTTGGAAATTATATAAGGAATCCCCGTCAGTATTTGCTGTTGTAATAGTTACTGTTGAACCACTTGCAATTGCTCCATATAGACCATCTGGTTGAAAATCTACTGGAAAGCCATCGATTACTCCATCATTATTAGCATCAGAAGCTCCATTTTGTAATTGTCCAGATTCTACCAAATCATAAATACCATCATTATCTGAATCTAAATCTAAAACATCAATTATTCCATCATTATCTGTATCGGTTGGATTTGTTAATGGATCATTATCTCCATCTGGATTTAAATCTTCATCACTATCTGGAATACCATCATTATCATCATCTAAATCATTAATATCTTCTATTCCATCTCCATCAGTATCAAAAAATGAATCTATTCTTTTAATAAAAACACCAGCATCTAAATTTCCATCTACAGTATCTGCAATAGCAATTTTAAAATGATATGTTTGACCCGGAGTTAGATTAATTGTTGCTGTAATAGCATTTGTAACACCATTATATTCTGTAAAAACAGGAAAAGGTCCTGGATTAGTATTACAAGGTGTAGCAGTTGTATCATGACCGTTATTAATATAAAATGCAGTTTGTGTTAAATCAACAGGGTTAGATACACTTCCGTGACAACCTAAAAACCCTCCGTTTAATGTATTTACAGACATTGCATTTGCTGTACCTGGTACAAGAGCTATATTTTGCGTAGCTCCTAAATCACCTCCAGATATGAAAAATCCAAAAATATCATTAAAACTTCCTCCTACATAATTTGGATATTCTTCGGAACCAAATTGATATGTAACAACTAGCCTTTTAGTTTGATTACTCAAAGTAACATCAAACTCAAGAACAACCACATCGTGATTTGCATTACTATCAATATTTATTAAATCCGGATCATTATATGTTCCTAGATATGAAATTGAAGCTAATGTTTCATCATTAGATGAGAAAGAATCACTTACACTTCCTGTTGTTAAACAGATACCACTATCTATATTTAAATTTGCACCTGTAATACCATTACTAAAAACTCCCACTTGAGAAGCTTCTCCATTAGTTATTGTCTCATTTGAAATAGTAATACCATTTCCAAGAATATTAGTAACTAGTTCACTTGCAGTGGAACCAGAAGAAAATGTTGCTTGAGAAAAGGCTGTAAAATTAAAGAAAGTAATAAGTACTATTGCTAAAGTTTTTATAATAGTATTCATCATGTTTTTGTTAGTTAAAAAAAAGGTCTTCATTTTTTAGAATCTTTTAGATGTAATTAATAAGTAAAAATACCCTTTTTTAAAAAGTTAATGTTACTTTTAAAATTTTATATAATTTTTACCTACATTTTTATTCATTAATAAAAATGTAGGATTTTCTACGAAAAAAATATGTTGGCTGAGAAAAGACATAAAAAACAGATAACTTTAGAGTTAAAAAAACAATGTATTTCATTTAATACTTTAAAGGTCTATTATTTTTTAAAGTTTTACACTTAAAAACTTTTTTTAAATCTCCATATTTTTCAAATTGATAATTCTTATTAACATCAACTATTCTATTAATAAGCATAATTAATTCTTCCTCCCTGTTTGTTCCTTTATTGCATTCACATACATACTCATAGTATTTTGCCATTTGTATAAAAGCACTCTTCTTTTTTAATTCTATCTTTGGTGTTTTAGCTGCTTTTAATTGAAAAACCTTAGCTTTTTCATCCTGTAAGCATTGAGAAGATACCACAAGGCTACTTATTAAAAATAGAAGTGTAAAAATATTTTTCACCATAATATACAATTTTAATTAAAAAAGCGAGGTACTCGATTTATATTCTTTTTGCAAATTTACTGTTTTTTTTATATTAACTCTCATAATTATTCGAAAGTTTCAGGGCTAACTCACACTTTTTTAATTTATTTTTTACAATAATAAACTGAATAACAACCTATTAAACAACAGTATCCTAAACACTTTTAAATAAGTTAAAAAAGAGAAAGGATTTAAGTCTCCAAAATTATTATCCTATGTTTTAAAAATTAAGATAAAAAAAGACCTATTAATACTTAATTAATTAGGTCTTTTTTATTAAATAATTCTCTACTTATTTAGATATAACCATCCTGTTTGTGATTTCACTTCTTCTTCATTTGGATATAAAATATAGAAATAGGTTCCTGCTGGTACTTTTGCATCTTGATTTAATGTCCACCTTCCTGTTGAAATTCCATCCCACCATTCTGCATCTGCATCTTTATCTCCATTATGAGTATAATCATAAACAATATT